>JASXSY010001150.1:0-163800 GCA_034509805.1 Sipha maydis
AACGAATTAATTTTTCATTTTAAGAAATAAGTTAAGTTAATTTATTTTGTTTTTATTTTTTTACGTTTCACCATTTCAATCTATTTAGTTTTTATGTAAGAAATATTTACCGTGAATTATTAAAAATTAAATATTTTATATTTTTCCATTCACTCTGTACTCTAAAAGAACACTCTGTATATATATATATATATATATATATCAGATAATATTTTCTAATAAAAGGTTTCATGTTATATATTAATTAGGACCTAATATAAACCTATATCAAATAACAATAATAATATAGACATATAGTACCAATATTGTTTATGGCTAAATATGGTATATTATTGTTATCAACGCGCGACGTCGTAATTTCGGAAAAAAAAGTCTAAAAATAAACGAAAATAATAAACAATCATCGATTCTACGATTTTGTGCGTTATGGCGATGTGGGCCTTTAATTTTGTCAGTATTCAGGTGTAAAATTAACAGTAACAATATGTTTGTTAATAAAAATAAAATATGAAAAATCAAATACCTGCTAATTACTCATCAGTCATATTCAATTATTTATATCAATAAGCCATAACTCATAAGGTAAGTAACAACTAATATTGAATTGGAAACAGATGTTTAAATTTTTTGAATTGTATCTCATTCTTTAATGTCTTTCAGTATTAAGATTGTTATCATGACGTCTGAAACTGAATCATTACCTGAATCATTACAATGGCCATTCTTAAATGATTATTTTGTACAATTATCAACGAAAGATGATGGACCAAACTTATATTTTAGGTGCGTTCTATGCAAACCAAAATATAAAAGGATTTCCACCTCTCTAACATCCAATTCAAATTTAAGAACACATATTAAAGTACGCTAAGTATTCATAAATTATAAAAATATTTAATTTTAAAATAATCTTTAATTATAGGTACTTAAATTGAATAAGTTTATATGAATTTATAAAAATAGGGTAAAGAAATTTAAAATTGTTGTACCAATAGTACGACCAAGTTATAAAAAGAAAAAATAATTTTTCCATTTTGTTTAATTATTGTTGTAGATTCAATTTAGATTTTAATTTTTTATTTGTACTTGAACACATATAAAAACCTTTTTAGAAAAAAGGTAAAAAGAAATAAGTGTAGATACATTTAGAGCTAAAATTAAAATTAAAATAAAATATGCTAACAAGTAACAGGACATTTATAAAATTCTTTTACAGATTTGTTAACTAATTATATTTTTAAATATTATTTAAGTACTAATAAATAATAAATAATATATTTTTCAGCTTATACATCACAATCATTTAAATGCATTTAATATTTGTTCCAAAAAAAGATCAAATGATGAATTGTCTGTTCAAGAATCAAAAAAAACAGTTGAAACTTTGTGAAGTTGGTAAATTTCGTTCAAAAACTTTATGTCAAGCTGAATTCAACAATGCTAATTTGCAGCTCATAATTAGTACTGTATCTCCATATTCTTTATTGAACATCCAGCTTTTGTTAAATATTGTCAAATAACATCAAACAAAGTTCCAGTCTCTAGAAGAACCCTAATGCGTAATGTGGAGTGTATGTATTTATTTTCTGGTCATAGATCATATATTGGCTTTACGGTGCATTGGATTGAACCTAATACATTGGAACGTAATTCTAAAGCACTTGCATGCAGGCGCATGATTGGTCATCATTCATATGATAACATTGCTGAATGCATTGATAAAGTGCTTAATGAATTTAATATACAAAATAAAACAACTCTTGTTGTTATAGACAATGCATCAAATTTTGTAAAAGCTTTTAGGTATGTATATTGTTATTTCTCTAGACTTTTTGGATTTCAAACAAAGTACCTACATAACACAAATAGGTTATAATATTAAATATATCATAACAATTAAAAATATATTATTTGAGTCATTTGGAATTAATCAAATAAAGTTTTTATTAAAATAATATTGATATTATAGACATTATAATTCTGTATGTGTGTATAAACTATAAAGTAAATTGCTAGTTGCTACAGTTATGAATTAATAGAATAATGTATTCTTAATAGTTTCAACTATAGATTCAAATTTGTAATTGATTATGTAAATTTATACTTTAGAGTGTTCAGCAATGAAAATGAAACTGAAGCTGATTACACAGTTAATGAGAGTGATGTAACAGAAACAGTAGAAACTGATATTGATCCAACAAACATTGAAATAATAGAATTAACCAATGTCTTGGAATCACCAAACATAGAAAAGTCTTTAGAATTTTCATTGCCTCCACATCAGAGATGTGCAGCGCACACCTTAAATTTAATTGCTGTGAACGATATACGTGAAGCTGAAAAGGATATTACATATAGACTTATCAGTAAGAGAGTGTTTGGAAAGTGCCAAAAACTTTTTAATAAACAAAATCAATCAACGCTTTGTGCTGATCAAATAAAAAAATATCTAGGTCGATATCTTATTACACCAAATGCAACAAGGTTATTACTTTTTATTTATAAATTAGAATTTGTTGTTTTTAATTAAGATATTTAAAGATTTACAAATAACTATGTTCATTTTTATATAATTTTATTGTATGTCTAGGTGGAATTCTTACTATGACGCCATAAAATGTGTTGTGAATAATTTTGAAAAAATTGAAATGATCTGTATTGAGCTGCAATTGCCAATTATTTCAAAACCTCGTGAAGTTGCGTTTTTAAATGAATATTGCAAAGTAAATGATAAATTGTATCTATTAATTTTAAAATTTGTATATAGTTATTACAATCTTATTTTTTTTTATCATTAATTTTATTGATTTCCAAATAATATTAGGTTATGAAGCCTATAGCTCAGGCTTTGGATATACTGCAGGGAGATAAACATGTGTCATTAGGGTTCTTACTCCCCACAATAAGTGTAATAAATAAATCGTTAAACGAGATGAACAATTTATCTTATTGTAGACCGCTTGTTAATGCATTACAGAAAGCTACAGATAAAAGGTAATTTTAATTATGAATATACATGTTTATATCCATACAAGACTCTAAAATATTTAAATGTATCATCTAATTAAGCGTAAATATGTACTTTTTAGTATATTATTATTTTGTAAATTACTATTATATATTATTGTATAGTTAATCATTTTTTATAGATTTCAAAGATATACTGAATCTCAATCTTGTCAATTGGCAGCTTGTTTAATACCTAAGTTTAAACTACACTGGGCAGATCCAGGTAAAAAAAATGATATTAAAGAAGCATTATATAGATATGTTTGTGAACAAAATGTTGAAAAATCACAAGAAAGTAATGTAACATTAAGTTCAACTTTTCAAAATATTGTTACCTCTTCCAATGACAATGCTGAGGATGATTTTTTTAATTTTAATGAAACTGTTATATCAAATAATGATAATGATATTAAGACTATCATAAATGATTATTTTTTAAATAATAAAATAAAAAATGTTAATGATTTGCCACAAATTCTCAAAAGGCCATATTTAGAATTTAATACTGCAGTGCCATCATCTGCGAATGTAGAACGCTTGTTCAGTGCTGGGGGACAGTTGTTTGATAAGAGGAGAGCATCAATAGCAGATACAAATTTTGAAATGACCCTCCTCTTAAAGTTCAATGAAGTTGAATAACTGTATTAATTATTATTATATATTTATTATTATTTTGAATGCAGTGTTTTTCAATTATGAATTTGTTATGTAAAAGTAAAATTTTAATTTGATTTATCACAATAAATGGAAATTTTTAGTATTAGGATTATCATATTAAGGTTTATACTTATAGTTAAAATATATCTATATGAATAAATGTATATGCTGAAATATTATCCAACTATTACAACTTATTATATTTTAATTTCTTATATAATTTTAAGCTATTAAACTGATTTTAATATTTTAGTATTTTACTAAGTATTAAATACTTCTAAAGTATCTATTTAATAAAATATTTTGTTATTATTAAATAATCAGTAATACTAATAATACTCTATTACAAATGCACACACATAAATAATATTAATTCATTATTTTTAGCCTTTTAGGTATTAATTATTATTTATAATTTATTACGTATAATGTTATAAGATAAGTCACTACTGCTCTTTTTTTAAACATGAAAACTTCAAGAAAATACAATACACTATATGGAGATAGTGTATTTTTTAAAGTATAATAAAAACTATAGTCATAGTCTATAAATTAGTTTTGGGCTTGTAAAAAATAAATTTAGCGTAGTGTAAAAAAAATTAACTTTTTTTTAACTTAATAAAAAGTTAAAAAAAAATGTGTATTAACTTTTAACTTAACTGAGTTAACCTATAAAATAATTAACTTTTAACTTTTAACTTTGTGTTATTGGTGCAAATTAACTTAACTTAACTGAGTTAAAAAAAATCATTAACTTGCCCAGCCTTGGAAATTACATTAGTTCAATACCTTTACTAATTTTTATAATAATGCATTTACACATAATCATATAAATGTTGATGGAACTTTTCATGTCTTAACTTTTGTTTTATAGGTATTGATTAATGATTTTCCTGGTGCAAAAGACATTTGAAATCACTCTGTTCGTAGTCTGCTGTTGTGTTTAATTTATTCTCATCAGGAATGCAGTTAATCACCATCCAACGGTTGCAGTCTCAACGCCTTTTTTGCAACACATAACTCTATGAGAATAAGAATTCCTGCCACAATAAAAGCAAATTACCTATAGTATACTTCATTAATATTTATGTATAAAAATAAATTAGATAATAACCAGCATGGCTTTAGGAAGAGGCGTTCAGTAGAAACTAATTTACTATGTTTCTATAACTTTCTCTTAACATCTATAGCATTTGGTAAACAAACTGATGTTATATATATATACTGATGTCAGTAAGACAATTGACTCTGTAAATCATTCCGTTTTAATTGAAAAACTAAGACTGTTTGGTTGAAATGAACCGTTGATTTCTTGGCTCGATTTTTATTTAATTAATAGAACTCCTCGAGTAAAAATAATAATAATTGAATATGTTATGAATATAAAATTAGTTAAATAATACATTATAGTATAGTTTACATCATTACTATAATATAACGTTTTTATTAGTTATACAATATTTCTTATATTTAATGTAAACTATTACAACGATTAATTTTCATACATTTTACTTTAATTAACAATTATTTTCTTATTTTAATTAAAATTTTTTGTTAAAGGATTTTAATATACATTATGTAAATTGAATATTTTTGTTATTTTTGTTTTATATAAATTTAAAAAAAAAAAAAAATGCAAAGAAATCTCGAAGGAAAAGGGATTTGGATGAAAAAAAAAAATTATTAATTAAAAATACACATTATAAAATATGTGACGATAATTTTCTGACTATAACCGATATCTCCCCATAATAGTTATCGATATTTAAAATAGAGCGCGCTATTCCTCCACAATCATTACCCACTAATATGTACTATGGTTTACCGTATGCTGAATAACATTCTCTGCATACGATCGATGGATCCCATAGCACATATAGCGGACCCAATCGCACAATATCGACACTGGTATAGTAAACGGCATAGCCATCCTCCCCAAAGCAAGCAAAGCAAAAATATTGACACTGTGTTCCTTACGACTGAAGTATCCGGTCGGAATTCTACGGAGTAATGAGTCGTCAGGTTGTCAATAAGCATTGCTTTGCCGTCTAATCAAATAGGCTGGTTAGCAGGAGCTTTAACATTGACTTGCCGGACTCACCGTAGAGTGGACCATGATAACGAAGTCAGATTGTAGATTAATATACGATAATAGTAGGTATCGCATTTACTGCCGTCGATCGTCTCTCTACTGATACATTAGTGTGTGTGTGTGTGTGTGTGCGTGTGTGTTTCCGCTTAACGAAACTATTTATGGTCTCCACCACCACGCTGTATTCTCGGTCGTAATTACCTGCACTATCATATAAATATCGGATCTTAAATTACCTACATCCCAGATAACAAATTGTGAGTACCTATAACTATATCTTGCTATCTCTATATGTATATGTGTATAATACTTGTTACTACGACTATTAATGTGTTATGCCTGGATATAATTTAATATCTGCACGGTAATTGTATATTTGTTATATTTGAATTGATTATTATGCCTGGATATTATTTAATATCTGCACGGTAATTGTATATTTGTTATATTTGAATTGAATATTATGCCTGGATATTATTTAATATCTGCACGATAATTGTACATTTGTTTTATATACTTAATATCGAACAACATATTGTATAATATATTATTAACTTCATTTATATTATATTCGAATTACATGGTAATCGCGTATTAAAGTTAAATTGCATTGCAAAGTCAATGATAATACAAAAAAATAATATTGTATCCATAAAAAAATCTGTTATACAATTACTTTTAACGTAATAAAGAAAATTATAAGTTATCCAATTCAAATGTATTTTGTTCTAAAGAACTGGCGCCCAAAATCACCATTACAAATAAAAATGTTTTAAAATAAATAATGTATTACAAATTTAAAATTAAATTTCTTTTTTTTCATTGATATAATTTTATATAATTTTATTTGAAGGTCATGTTAGGTTTTAAAATTTCTTAGATAATTTTTGTTTTATTGATACCTATATTTTTTATGTTATGCCATTATGGTATAAAATGTATAGAAACTTATAATTACCATATATCAAGCAACAGAAAAAAAGTGACACATGTATATAGGTATATGTAAAATATTTTTTTCCCTCCCCACCGTTGTAGCTGCACAAGGACTGCTTTTGCCTACTCTCAATTTTTAATCGAACGAAAAATAAATACAAAATACTGTATTCAGAATAACTATGGGTAACTTACTGAGATCAGACAGTTAGATAGATGAATAACAGAATTCATTTTTTAAACTTTTATGAAAGTATTAAAAGTATATAAAAGTATTTATTTTAAAGTATTAATAGTATTTATAAAAGTTTAAATAAAAAATTGCGTTCTGTTATTCGTCTATCTTATTGTTTGTTTGATCTTAACAAATAAAATTGCCTTATAACAATTAGCAAGTTTGGATTTGCAAATTAAAATGGACAAGTAATTTTTGTTCTTATGACCAATAACATATACGTTATACATACACGTAGGTAATAATAATAATGATAATCTTAGATAAAGTGTTCGACCAACACATACATGCATTCATACACACAAACACACTCACACACACTCACACGCGCGGGCTACGTGTAATGATTTTGTTTTTAGTAAATTCACGAGTGGTCTCGACGGACACAAGAGCGAGTTGTGAGGCGATCGAACTCTTTACGGTCATAAATTCTTACTCGTGCAATCTATTGATAATTGATATACAACCATAGGGAATCAACTCGTACGTGCATAAAATAGGTCTCGGAAATCAACTCACCTATTGCGAAAAATAAAATCCATCAATTTCCCCAAATATACATTTTCTATGGCCATAAGTCTGTTACGGGTTAGGTAAAAAATTAAAAATCTGTATATGCATATTTTTAATGATTGAAATAGATTTTTTATAACTTGTACAATAATATTCTCCGTACACAGGAATCAAGGATTAACCAAAGACAAAATATATTCATATTTATGATCAACGGAACAGTAAATTTTGTAAGAAATAGTTATACTCTCATTCGCAAGGACGCACTAGATGAACAAGGAAATTCATTAGCAGCAAGAGCAAAGATCGCCGTTGGCAGACAAATTATATTCAATACGCAAAAATTCGAGAGATATTACGTAATGAGCGTGGCAAAGAAAATATGAGAATAACAAATTTACAAATTTCCGACATAACAAATTCGTCATTCCTCAAAATTTATAATTAATTTAAAATACTATTACTATTACTGTTTTATCATGAGGAGATGGCGCTCATAAACGTGTACATTTTATAAATCATCAAGTCATTTTATATTATTATTGTTATCAGTAGGGTGAAAAGAAATGTTCTGGTCCACCACCACCTTTACAGCATCACCCAGGCAACCCGTAATACACCATACTTATCGAAATCACATAGATTGCCTCATAAGAGGACGATACACCAACTGTAACTAAGAGAGAGTTCTCCTATTAATTTTTTTTTTAATTATATACGATAGCTATTTTAGAACATAATGTTTAGTACATAATACATAGTTACGAACTTAATTTTCTTATGATTAAAATACATATCAATTAATTACAACAGCACAAACGTATTTATTTGAAAATTATCGTGTTAAATTATAAGTAATATAGTATATAACTAATATAATATTTAGATTTAATTAATTATTATTATTATTATTATTATTGTTATTAATGATTATTTTATTATTATTATTATAAGTCAACATTTGTATTGTATGATGTTAAATTCTAAATCCTAAAGATGATATTAATATTATATTAATTTACATATAGTTTGAGTAAGCACCCTCTTTCTAATTAACCCGCCCTAAGCTATAGCCAATTTAGCCTGCTCTTATATCCGCCAATGATAATAATATAATACGATTAACTTACTTTAAAATTCAATTTTTTTATTTATTGAAAAATGGATATTGATGACTGGCTTGTTTTCTCGACACACAATGATAATATTTTTATTAAACTATTTCCAAGGGTGATGATAAATTAGATAATTATTTTCTAATTATAGCTGAAATTGAAATTGCAGTAGTTGAAGGGATATTAAACTGCGTGCCATTACCCAACTGTATTCTTTTGCTCTGTATTCTCCTGATTTCTACAATATTTGTATTTTATATATATACACACATTATTATTTAAAGTTATTTATGTATGTATAAACATATTTGTTATTTAGAAATTTATGAAGGGGTATGAAAATTATAATTTCAAAGTGAAAATTCAACATTTATGAAAAGTTAGCCGTCCCTTCTAATTTTTAAAATTTTGATGCTCCGAGCAACAGGACCCGCAGCCTCAACCTAAATACGTCTCTGCATACGACCCGATTTAGATAAAAAACGGAGAAGTGTTAGGTTAGCATAAAGTAGTCGTAATAGTATAATAGATATAATCGTAATTATTCAAAAAATTAATTTGAATTCTAGTATAGGTGTATACTAGTTTACTCAATTAAAAATATTAATGGATTAATAGGTATACTAGGATGAATAAAATACTGAGGAAAAAAAAATACAACTTGTTATTGTATACTTGCATAATTTTATTTTTATAGAGGGCTCAATAAAATATAGCATGTGTGCTATTCGGGTACTATACATTAGCCAAGGATCAGTATAAAATGCAGTTTATTACAATTACATAACGTCGCGTTGTTAATGTATATTAGTCCCAGATAATAATTTGTTTAGTTATTTTGAAATTAACTGTAGCACTAAATATTATTCTACAACAAATGTATTGTAATGTATTATGACCATGTTTTACCTTTGCCTATCTATTATCCCGTATAGACAATTTTCCTTAACCTATTCCAGATAATGTTAGGTTACTCACACTGATAATTTACTCTTATTTTTTTATAATATTATTTATTTTGTGAAAAATTAAAACGATCATTGTATAAATAACAAATTTTGAGCAAACAAAGCTGTACATTAACATACATTTTAATAATAATGTAAATTCATCATGTATTACAAATACCCGTGTAGCAAAATTTTTATTCTAACGGTTTTAATGTTTTTCACATTAAAAAAAAAAAACATTTAGGTGAAAAAAATTAATATAAATAACTCAGTCATAAAAAAAAAAACATAAAATATATTAAAATATTAAAATATTAAATGATGTATTAAAAATTTAAAACTGAATTTTTTTTTTTTCATTGATATTATTTTACATATAAGAAGTTTATTATTTTAGATTATTATTAAACTTATCATAAATGTTAAATTTTCACTTTGAAATTATAATTTTCATCACAGGTTAAATAGTTTAATAACAATATTACCATTGTGTGCCCAGAAAACAAGCCAGTCGTCAAAATCCATTTTTCAATAAATAAAAACTTTGGATTTTAAAGTAAGGTAGGTAATCATATTATATTATTATTATTGGCGGATTGAGGAGCAGGCTAAATAGGCTATAGCCTCGGGCGAGTTAATTAGGGAGGGGTGCGGTTACTTTAATTAATTGTATGTAAATTGATATAATATTAATATCACATTTAGGATTTATAATTGAACATCATACAATACAAATGTTGACTTAGGTAATTTACTGACTATTTAATTCATAAAATGTATTATCTAGTATGAAACATTGCATATTCGTATGGTGAGTTATAACATTTAATCCAAATATTCCAAATAATAATTAATTAAACCTAAATATTATATTAGTTTATACTATATTACTTATAATTTAACACGAGAATTTTCAAATAAATACGTTTGTGCTGTTGTAATTAATTGATATGTATTGTAATCATAAGAAAATTAAGTTCGTAACTATGTATTATGTACTAAACATTATGTTCTAAAATGGCTATCGTATATAATTTAACAAAAAAATTAAATAGGAGAGCTTGATAAACTCAAGCTTTTCCTTCGAGAAAAATAATAATTTTGTCAGGTAAAAGAAAAGTCTAGTGAGTAAGTTGTAAATGATAAACCATAAGTAGACATTAACATATAATTCATTTTAATATATATTATGTAAATTAAATTTTTAAGGTTTTTTTTATTAAATTGAACATTTAATGTATAAAATTCAGGGAAAAAAATGGAAAGGGGTCCATATTGCTTCCATATTGCCGCATATTCTCCCGCGGTACTCACTTTCAAAATTCATAACTCGAAATCGGGTAAAGTGTTCTCTTAGATATTTTCACACATTTTAATGCATACCCCTCTCAAAATTCTGTTTTTTATGTTGATTTCGCAGCAAAACTGACATTTTTTTATCTAATATATAATATTATAATATTTATATAATATATATTTTTTATATTATTTTACATTTTTATTTTTTTTAATTTTTTTGTTTTTTTATAGCTGCATTGTTAGTATAGCATTTATTATACGCAATTATTAAATTATGGTATTTATAATTCGTACATATAAAGATGTTTGAGAAACACAGTGCTTTTTGTACGTACATCACCCCAGCCCAACCATAATGGAATTTTTGAAAATTTACTTCACCAAGATTTAGTACGTAATTTGTATGAATTTGTACGACCATTTTCAGAATTTGTACTATTTTAGTTTTCCCGTTATCTAACAAAAACCATAGGTCGGGCTGGAGTGACGTCACCCCAGCCCAACATAAGGGAAATTTCAGCGTTTTTGATTTTTCGTGGCTGTATTTTTATGAATCGCGTTTAAATTTGAAATAATCATATACATTTATCGTATCTGTGCGATATTTCATAATCATTAATGGTACAATATATGTAAAATCTTCCATTGAACATAACAGTTTCCATTGGATATGCTATTAATTATTACCTACTTTTGTGTAGAGATAAGTTTATTTTCTCTACATTGTGATATTTATATGTATACACAAAATATAAGTTATACTTTATATATGAATGTATGGTAAACATTATATTAGATTATTAAATTATTATTAAAGATACGTTATTTATATTATGATTGTGTTTAATATTTTCCAAAGAGATTAATTCATTTTGGGTATTATTATTATCATTGTTATTACTATTGTTATAAATTCTATTCAAGCGTATATTATATTATTTTCCCAAAATAACTTATTTTAACAATAGACAGTTTTATATCATAGTATATATATATTTTTTGATACTAATTGTAACACGTTTACTATTTTTGGTGTTCTTTTACAAAAGTAATAATTTTATATTGATAATCATTTTCATTTTAGTCGTGACTGTCTTGACTATGAGTGTGTAATATCTGAATAATTTTATGTTAAGCACTTCCAAGTAGTGATTTTTAATACAATTATTTAGTATTTATTCTTGTTTTAATATTTTATTCCATTTTTTTATTTGTTAAAAATTTAAAATGAGAGGCCGAAAACCCAAGATCCGTCCTGATGACATTATAAGTGCTATACTTAAATTTAAAGAGAGATTTTTACTCTAACTTGAAAACCAAAAATCGCAACAACTTGAAATTTTCACTAAATCTTTATATTGCCGTTTTCTATACATGGTTAAGTTTTCAAAGTATTTTGACATATTTTGACTTATTTAAAGACAATTTAAATTTTCGATTTTTGTAAAATTTTTGTTTTTAAACATCTATAAAATTTAATTGGCAGACCGAAAACTCTTGAAAATGAAATACAAAGTTTATAATAAGTTAAACTTATCGTAACTAAAAAATATCGGTGATCGGTTTACTCAATTTTTTTTTATAAGAAGTTAATGCTAAAATTTGTATAAAATGTGTAAAAATCACGAAAATTTGCAAGTTATTTTGTAGATAAAAATTCATAAAATTTTTTCTGTTCATACTTAAGGTTCAAAATTTTAATACTAGGTTATCTATAAGCTACTCTTCAAAAATCTTTAAAAAAATTTCTACCGGACTTAGAGGAAAAAAGCCACGAAAAATCAAAAACGCTGAAATTTCCCTTATGTTGGGGCAGGGGTCACGGCGTTTTCAAACTTAATGAAATCACCGCCGAAGTATTATCGCACAAATTCTGAAAATGATCGTACAAATTCATACAAATTACGTACTAAAATATGGAATTGAAAAAAAATCAAAAACGCTAAAATATCCCTTTAGGTTGGGCTGGGGTGACGTCACCCCAGCCCAACCTATAGTTTTGTTCGATAACGGAAAAACTAAGATCGTACAAATTCTGAAAATGGTCGTACAAATTCATACAAATTTCATACTAAATCTTGGTGAAGTAAATTTTCAAAAATTCCAATATGGTTGGGCTGGGGTGATGTACGTGCTTTTTGTCTATTGCTTTTGGATTATTGCCATAGACTTTTTACATTATAAGAATATAAGGTTTATGATTATAACTAATGTAATCATCGTTATTTAAGCTTCTATGCAATATCTTCAGGTTTTCATAATATCGCCCCATTGCGCGGCGTACGGTCGTGGTTAAACGTTACATGCACCGAACCCGCGCAAATTTTTACGAATCCGTAACTTTCCGACGAGCAAGGAGCGCACGGGATATGAAAAAAATTATTGAAATAATCAGAATGCCGTGTGGTATTATTCCGTGCGTAGGGTCTGAAACGTTAACATTCAATTGTAATATATCGTGAGAACGATCAGAGTGTTTTTGTGTCGACGTTGTCATTATTGATTTGCGAACTATTGGACAGTTGATGAACTGATTATTCACAGTTACTCACGGAGTGCTCATTGACGTAACGAATCATATCCATTTAATAACGACAGTAATAATTGTTAGTATTAACAGTAGTACGACTAAAATCGCAAAACGAATTATCAGTAATCTCGTATGAAACGGTACACCGGCCCCGTAACGTCGGCTTATTATCACAATAAACGAAATCACAAAGCGTTTGTTTTACACTTATGTATCGAACAAAACAAATGTTCCGTATTTCGTTTAATACATGCGTAGATCTTTGAAAACCCGTTTACTCTCTCAATTTAACGTAGCTACGATCCATACCATATTAGATCGTAATTTTTAAAGTGACCTATCAGACTGATAAAATTTTCATCATTACAATGCTTATTTTTCGTATTTAAAACGGACATATTTTTATTTTTCCAACTAATCAACAATTTTATTTGATAAATTTATACTGTTTTATACGCACAAAAAACCGATCGTGAAATTACTTAAGACTAACATTTTTTTTTTTTTGTAAATTTTCTTTGAAGTATTTTTCCATTGAACTGTTGTCAAGTAATAATATACAGTAATTTCACTGATAATGTTAACTCATTTTTCATTTTTCGTTTAACTTCCAAGCACACGTGATCACTCTATCAATTATTTTTATTTTTGTAACTCTCATATATCCGGCCGGTCATTGTTTCCATCAAAACGAAAAAGGTTCGATTTTCGTTTCCACCTAATATATTTCGACCTATTTTGTGTAGATTAAGTCTGAAAACCCCTGTCTATTTGCAATGTTATTGGTCACCGTTGTATGTTGAAATTTAGAATAAACTATTTGATATTTAAGATTTAATTAATTTCACGCGTAGTAAAAAATATAAATATAAATATAAATCGATCTATCTATTTATTTTATTATAGATGATCATTATACAGGGTGATTCTTTTAAGTGGGTACACTAATTATCTCGAAAAGTATTAACTTTTTTTGATTTTTTTTTTTTTAAACTTCTAGGTTTATGTTTTTCTAAAACCGTATAATGTTTTAATTTTTTTCACCCTTATATTTATAGGTGAAACCACTATCAACTTTTGATTTTCAAATGGTAACACATAATAAAAATATCATGAATTAATTAAACCATTTTTATTATGAATTTACACATTGACATTTTTATTTTTTGATGATTTGTTTGCGAGTTACAGCTCCTCAAAATATTGGTGGTTTTCAAAATGTTTTCAATAATTGTAAAGACCAGGAGCTAATCATAAATTTTATATCGTTGAACCCATAGATATTATAAGAATTCTTATAATATCTATGGCTGAACCCAAGATGACAAAATAAACAACAATTAATTGTAGATTACCTTTGTACTTTGAACCCTAATCATTTATTAACTTATCGACTAATCGGACATACCGAATTACCAAAGAATGATAAATGAAAAACTGGAAATATATTATGACAAATTTATTTTAATTACAATTTCACAGATAATTATTTAAAAATTAAAATGGTATCACCACATAATTAAATCTTATTACCACTAATGACTAAGGTATATCTTGATAAGTCCGTAACTGGTAATATGATTATAATATTTTGCAGAAAGTAAATAATAAATACCCATATTTACGTGATAATATGCACAATTTAAGATAGTCCTATCAATTATCTTAAATAATATTGTTCTGTGATATTGTGAATGATATAAATGTTGTATGATAATAGTAGAAAATGAAATAGAATAATACTACTATAATAGGTATTATAATTTTACAGCACTATTTAAGAATTTAATTAATTACCTATCTAAAATCGTGTTTTACAGTTACACTATTTGAAAATCTTATAACTTTTTCTTTTATTGTACAAAAACTAATATCAAATTAATGTAGTGATATTATTTGATTAACAATCAAATCGGAATCCCAAAAGTCCAAGACCATTAATAAATAAGGATTTGAAAAAAAAAATGTATGAAGATCCAACTACATAAAATTCTTGGTTTATTTATTTTTTATTTTTAATATTTGTTCAAAATGTTGACCATTTTGTGACACATAAAATGTCATATGTTTTAAATGAAAAGTGAACTATCATCAAATAGTTTGATAGTTCCCATCACTATGGTGTATTGGTTTTGGTGTTTTCATAAGATATAACTAATAATAATAAAACCTAACTTGAATAATATGAACTATTAATTAATACAAAAATGTATGATTTTATTTTAAATAAACTATAACTTTCAATCATAAAATTTTATTATTTTAGTACACCTTTAGAATATATACCAATTTTTAAATTACAAACATATCTACATATTCACACTGTATGCATACATAATGAAAACATTTAATAACAATAAAATATAATAAAAATCAATAAGGTATCTATTGTACAATATACATAAACATGTAACATAATATATTACACATACATATAATTACTAAAAAAAATATACTGGATATAATAAACAATAAACTGTTATTTGAGGTCTTATAAAATTGTCCTTAGTAAAATTTGAACACAATTTTTATATTTATCTTGTGGTACGAACGATATATAAATATATACAACATACTTAATAGCTATAAAACTTAGTAAGAGACTAATAAATAGTTACATAGTAATTGATAAAATTTTTTTTTAATAACATAATATAATACAGGTGTATGCCGACATTTCAGATGGTTTATGACAAATTGAAGGGGCTCATTACTCATTTGTAAAATCTCTTCAAAGGTGCACACAAAGCTACCTAAGAATTTATTTTATACACCTTATGATACGACTAATAGAAGTCTAAAAATGTAATTAAATTCATATAACATGAGGTGACTTGAGCCATATTGAAAATATAATTCTCACAATTTAACATTATTTTATCAACTATATTTTTTCAATACAATATTTATCTTAAATTTTACTTTAACTTGTATTGTAGGCATACATATATATAACTGATATGTCTCATTTTTGATTTACCTTTTATAAAGTTTTTTTTTTTTAAATTTCTATTAAAAACTACTTCACATTAGTTTTGAGTTAACTGTAACAAGTCAATAATCATAATTTAAAATATACATAATATAATACCTAACCTATAAGTAAACATCTAGCATATTGTATTTTTTAAATGCATACTAATTGTACAACGTTTTTTCACTTATGTTATTTAATTAAAAACAACTTGATTAAAAATTGCAAATCCTACATACTACCCAATATTATATTTACAATATTACAAACCACTTAAATTATTTCAAATTATTTAAAAGTGAAAGACAATGAATAGCTAAATATTTCAAATTTAAATTTATATAATATTTTATTTTAAGATTATTTTAACAATATAATTATGAATATTGTTAAAAACAATAGGGTAATATGTAGGCAAACAACTTACCTATTTCAATATATCATGATTTAAATCACCTCATTTTATATTGCTATTATTATGAATCACTATAAAAGGCATTTGTATAGCGGGTGATCTACCAATTTACTAGAAGTGATCCACAACAGGATTTAAATGTTATGTAAATATACATTGTACATATTAGGTATAAAACATATCTATTTCACCATTAATTATTAAGATATTTTTTTTAGGATCATCAAATCAAATTAGAATTCATTTAAAAATACACAGTTTAGCATTATTGACTATTGTAACAATTTAAAAGTTCTATATCTATTATTATCGAAATTAAGCGTCCCTACATGGCAACATTAGTATAATACATTATCGTTATTGGCTTTAATTGAGAAGTATGTAATAAGAAATATCTATAATAATTAATAGGTAAATAATAAAAGAGTATAAGTTAAATTGATTGACTTTATTACTACTACTATAAAGGAAATGCACAGGTAACTGTGGTCAAATATTTAAAAAATGTGATAGAACACCTGCTAGATAAATGCCTTTTAAAATTTTACCATAATTTAAAAGCTCAGGACTATGATAAATCTATTCCAATTTAAATCATACAGTCAAATCAAAATATTCGTAATGCAAAAATGCAAAATATGAGTTAAGATCAAACCATGTATTCAACAAATTGAAACAAACTCAACTTAACCCCTAACTAAAAAAAAATACAGTAAAATTTAAAAGTTGGACTAATAATATTTTAACTTAGATTTAGTAGGTGGTAGTACCTAAATAGCTAACAACACCAATCAAACAGAAGGAACTATTCAGTTGCAAAACACTAAATACAATAAAGTTTAAAATAAAAATATTTTTATGATACCTAAATATTAGGATTAAGACATACCTACTTAATATTATAACAAAGTAGTTATTTAAGTATAATATCTTATAATACCATTTATACCTAATAATGAAGGTGAACAATGATTATTTTTTCAAATTTTTTAAGAAACGTACAATTTACCACACATTTATGATTGATTTATTTGATGTTGTTAGCTAATTTAACTTAATTATACAATATTTGTTAAAATTGAAAAAATACATTAGCATCTACAATCTTCATTTAACATATTTTTAGTTTACTATATTATTGGGATTAGTTTTCTTCTGGAATGCATTTTGTCAGACTTGATTTTTTAACTTCTTTGAAAGTAACTTGAGTAGTTGAATATCTAATAAGTTAAGAAAGGATAAATATGTACAACTAAATAATTTAACAGTAAAAAATATTCTTACATACTTAATTGATTTTGTAGTATCTTCAATTATTAAAATTCTATATTGTAAATAATATTTTTATTTGTCATTGTTCTCATTTGCAAATTTATTGGGAGTTATACAATTATGTGATTTCATTATTTATCTCTCAAGTAATCTGTCTAAGTATATGTATTTGTAGTAAATATGGATAATCTTAATTTTTAATAATAATTACTATGCCAGAATACAAAATTTGAATATATGCAAATTAAAAGTACTTCTGAACAGAGAACATTATATTTTTAAGTATGTTATAGGTATAAATAGATGATAGGCAGCCCACAGCCGTTTTGTTGTGTCCAAGTAGATGGTAATAAGTAATAATAGGAGTAATAATATATGATGTTGTATTAGGTTTATGTTGCATGGTGTCAGTTAATAATTTTTAGAATAAAACAACTTTTGTGTCATCAAACTTTGAATAACATTTGGTGGTGTAACTGAATGAACAAAACTGATCAAACTGAAAATAAAATTTAATTAAAAACTGTTAGTAAGTATAATAATGCATGCACCAATTAATGTATTAATCAAATTTATCTTTCTACTTATACATTTTATTTATTTAAAAAACTTACCAAATAACTTTATGTACAAACGTTGTGCTTTCCAAGTGGTAGGTATTATCAAATGTACGCCACTTAATAATATAGATTAAAAATTACGATGTCATCAATGGAATTTTTTCGACAAACTTAATTGTTCAAAAACTATTGCGTTAAGTATATTATGTTATTAAAGAAATTTAAACTGTCAGTAAACTTAACGGTATAACGTATAAAACATATAATAATTAGTTTAATTACTAATTACATCATACATTTAATTCATTTAATATTTAACTATTTAACTCTTTAAGTAATAACTAACAAGTGCTATGCAGCTGGCCACGAGGTTTACAATTTAAATTACACTTTGAACTTTAGTATCAGTTTATCACAACTGATTGGTTTTCTTTTAATATTATCATAAATTAATAAATTAATTAATTAATATCATATACTTTAATCAAATCTATTTTCAATAATATCATAGACATAAATAATGATAAACGTATCGCCAAATATTGGTAATATTGTATGGTAATAATAGGTATACATAACATATTATGTGAAATAATGATATGGTATGTGATATATGATATGATATGTGTAGTCATAATATTGTCATGTAATGAAAACAATAGAGAGGATCCGATGCAACGGCCAAGGTCAACAAAACGTAGCTTTTATGGTCAAATTAGCATATTTAGGTGTAATAAGACATTCAATTAATCAAGTACAAAGTACAACAGTTATCGTCGTACGGTACCGAATTTATCAGTTATAGCTCCTGGACTTTACAATGAAGAAATAGTATAAACAACGCCACATTTACCAACTATAACACCTCCTTCAAACGCCAATACTTTGAGGAGCTGTAACTCGCAAACCAATCAACGAAATTTAAAAATGTTAACGCGTAAATTCATAATAAAAATGGTTTAATTAATTTATGATATTTTTATTATATGTTACCATTTGAAAATCAAAAGTTGATAGTGGTTTCACCTATAAATATAAGGGTGAAAAAAATTAAAATATTATAATGTTTTAGAAAAACATAAACCAAGAAATTAAAAAAAAAAAAAAAATCAAAAAAAGTTAATACTTTTCGAGATAATTAGTGTACCCACTTAAAAGAATCACCCTGTATTTTTAAAAATTTTAATTTTGAATGTTTAAAATAACGTACCTATACATTAGAATTAACAGTTGTAACATACGTATGCAAAATCCTGAAAGATGTAATATAAAAAAACGATTAATTAATACAACAAACGCAATAGACGAATACAAAAATATAGCAATTTCAAGAATAGCATTTATTCGAAGTAATAAATAATCTATAGAATTGTCAAAAATATTTGACTATATGTATTAAATATATTTATTATAATCAAATACATTTAATTTGAATTCAAATTGTATAACTTTTATCCGAAATATAATTCTAACAATTTTTTTGGGGTCAATGAAAACCGCCTCTTCGTGATACTTCCTGTGTAACTCAAAATGGTTCTAAAATTTTAATTTAGACTAATAGAAATACATTTGGTGGAAATTCGAACCTTTTTCGTGTTGTTGGATACGATACTTGGCGGAAACGAAAATCAAGTTTTTCGGTGGAAACAACTGACGCCCGTATATTGACTATTTGAAGTTCAATATTAGAAAATCCAATGAAGTTGTGAGGACGTAATTAGAAATTGGATTGTATGAGCAATAACGAATCGAAGAACGATATTTAAATTTTTGTATCAACTCACAATTGTTTTTGATAAAATCCTTTATTTAATAGCAATTATAATTAGATTAGTTTTTTATCTACTTAATTATATGTTGATTAATCAGTTATTATTATAAAACACCTGTAGATAATGTATCTGAAATTTGTTATCTTTAAAACAATAATATAATAATGTACTTTAGATAAACACAGACTGTTATAAAATCCCGTCATTTTATAAACAATGAATATTAATTAATAACTTTAATATTTTTAACACTTGTAAAGTACATTGTAAAACGAAAAAAATATTGTAATTTTTTTTTATTCAATATTAAATGTTTAAAATAGATATTTATGAATTGAGATTCATGAATATTTAGTATATCAACGAGGTAGGCATAGCTGTGCAAACGAAAAAAAAAAAACACATTTATTAGAGTTAAATTTATGATATTATTTATCATTTGCGTATAAAATTTGTTGTTGAGTTGAAGCGATTCAAACTATCAACTAGGTAGTTTCAAAGAAGTTTTTTGCACAAATATGAGATACAATTTTAAAATCTGAGGTCCCAGATGACAAACTTAAAATAATTAAAAATATTTGATATTTTAGAGGCGTTTTGAAAACAAAGCATTAATTTGAACAAGGTTTCAAATTGTAACAATAACATACTGTTAAGTATAGAAAACGTAAATATTTTTATGAAATAAATAAGATTGTGATGACTTTTAATTTTTTAAATATTATTTGATGCATGAATATTCAAATTAATAATACACTCGTAGAGGTCACAATTTCCCAAAAAGTAATATGTTATTGTGTAAAATAAGCTATTTTAGAAAATAATGAACAGCACATTTTTGTTAGTATTTTAGTGTTGAATTTAATTGTATTTTATTCAAACACTTATAAATTACTATCGAGCGTTTTTTCGGTCTCAAACACATGAAAAGCTGTCAAAATAATTGTCGTTCCTAAAAGTATTACCAATAATCCCATTCTTAAAAGTTTCGTAACGATATATTTTTTTATTTTATCAAAATACCTACTCAAGTGTATTGCATTTTTGACAGAACAAATAAATTTTAATAAATAAAAAAAAAAAAACTTGCCATTAAAATGCCATTTAAAAAAGGAGAACAAACGAGCAATTCTTGGTAAAAATTATTATAAATAGTTGTTTATTGTTATGGAATTACAGCATTCGTATCTAATACCACATTGTTATGGTTTTTTAAATTGTATCGGATAAAGATACAGCACGATCAAAAACGACCAATTTAAAATTCAAAATATTGTTTTAATACATTTATGATGTACAGTTAACCATACTTTATCAAAAAAAATAAAAAAAAAATTCTAAATAATAATTATTTAAACCTTTTATTATTAGGTATTAATTATTATCATTATCGATGTTTTTCATTATTTTTTACTTACCAAACAAAATTTATAATTTAAAAAAAGTTTCGGTTTTTGTGTGTATTTTCAGAAACACTGTGCTCAGGAACTTTCCATTCCTAGAATGATTTTATATTATAAACTGGGAATACCTGTACGAAATTCTGAAATGTTTTTTTTATTAATTATTTTTCTTTGTAGTATGAATAGTATACATAAAGTATATAGCATATTATTGAATATTGAAGCAAGTGGGTTCGATAAATTTTATTTTATGAATAATGTACTTGAGAAACCATGTTTGAGCCGAGTATACATTTTCAAACTAAACCGTATAAGAGTGTGGAGGTTTTACTTTTACTGTTACAACAAAGGATTATTTTTTATTTCATTTCTATTTTTGTACACCCGTTTGGTTTAAGAAATCCAAGCGTTTTGCATTATTATAACAATATTTTATAGTAAATTAAAACCTGTCAACAACAGAGTCGTGTAGGTAAAAAGGAATTTCCGTTTTTAACTTATTATCCGTAGCAATATCCACGGCGATATAACTTTGATGAGATCCAATACGATTTCCTTCTCGGAGTGTGCGTCGCGTGTAAAAAATGTTAACCGACTTATCTTTTTAAGTCGCATTAAATATTATAGAAAAGTGGCACAATTCGACAGCACTTGATCCTCAACCACACTGTTTCGTACGTATCCACGGTACCTTTTTTATTTTTATCTATTTTACGTGCCCTCTTCCTTCTTATAGATTCTTAAAAACTTCACGCCTCGTGATACATTTTTAGTTTTTAATTTGTTTTTTGTGCACTTTTTTTCTTTTCTTAATAAGCTTGACACGATCCCGCAAGGTAGTTGAGGTAAACTACGTTCACCACTATCACGGACCCGGTGCCTTCTCCCTGTCCGATCGCGATCTGGGTGACGATCTGACACCGTTTCCCCGAACCCCCATCTAACGCGTACAATGGCCAGATGAGGGGACAGTTGCTGAAACCGCGGTAACGCCGTATCCATCGTGTCAGCGCTCTGCCACGCGAGCTTTCGAACTGGGACAAGTGACGTAGCCGGGGGAGAGAGTTGGTTAACGGGTTGCTATATAAGTTATAATCAATCAAAATTAGGTGTTTTTGTATGAATAAACAAAATAAAAATTGTAAACAAATTAAAATAAATACAAAACGGTTTTTTTTTTTTATTAATATTGCTGTATTATTATTTTTCACTTTTAATTTAATAATTTTTATTATATATATATATATATATATATATATATATATATATATATATATATATATATATATATATATATATATATATATAATTGTAAATTATTTCACTACAACATGAGCGTACGACCATAACCAGAACGTATACGGTGTTTATTCGTAACGATCAGAAGGTATACGGGGTATACCGTCGTACACCCACCAGTACGGCACTGGATACCCGTGTACACGAATTTTGAAAACACGTAAGTTAAGTACACGAGTATTCCAATACATTATTATTTAACGTTCGGACCAGTGGCATATTTTTTTTTTTTTTTGGGTTGGGGGTGTCTTTCATGTCTGTACACCCCCTGACTTCGAAAGTCCTAATATATTGGACATTGGTGTTTCATCATAACCTACAACATCTCTGTTATACAATTTATATGAGTTTCAAATGTAAAATTGTTTGTCAATTTCTAACATAGTAAATTGTTAAAAAGTAAATTTAATGTTTTTTACATCAGTAAATGATTCTAAAAATTTTGTTTATGAGGTAAATTTCGAACAAAAAAATTTTTTGTAACTTATTTAACATATATCACATGTATACCTAATATATTTTTACCAAGTATAAAAATAAAAATTTTGATACCTGAAATAGGAAGTATTTTAAATTTTCTAAGATTAAATTTCAAAAAAAAAAACATATTATACGTCTTTAATTATTTTATACGTTTTATATGCGTATATTACCAATCCTCACAATAATAATTCATACGGTCCACGACGACTGACTTTGAACATCCCCCCCCCTATGCAGTATGTGGGTATACACTATTGTCGATACGGCCAAATTATAACAAGTAACTTGGAGCTTTCCGCGCGACAAAAAAAAAAAATAAAAAGTATCAGAACAATACCGAAGAGCTGAACCAAAGAGTTATGAAAAAATTTCCAAATGAACACTTTTTTGAGTTTAATTATGTGGTCGTTTAAAATAACACAATATACTTGTACGATGATAAACGATTATTATTGTACCTAGTTGTGATTTTCTTCTATGTTAACACGATAAAATGTATGCATAAGATAGTTTAGTATGGACAAACAAATATAATGCGTTTATCGTTAAATATTTTACGAATTGGTTACAACTGTGATGATACGAAACGGCATCCATTATGCTCACATATTACATAACTCAAGTTTATTGCTTTAAAAAATCATTATTCAATTTCAAAATACCATTGAAAATTTGGGAATATCTGCACTAGGTAGTTCATATTTCGTTTATGAAATACATTATATGTATATATTATTATATATTATTATTATTATATATTTTTATGTACATAACCTCTACAGAATAATGATTGAAAATTAATTAAATGATATCGAATCAAATGTTTTATTGTACAAACACGATCTTCCTTATCCACATCGTTTTTCTTTCTTACTATTATACTATTTTATCACGAAGAATTATTTTATGCCGCTCGATCGTCGATGCGTCCAATTTTACTCTTTACAGTGTACATAGATAGTGTATAATTTTTAATGCTGACATCATTAATTTCTAGAATGTTCGTAAAATTTTAAAAATTTTCAGTTAAGTTTTAACGTTATAAATTAGTCGATTGTGTTGCACGAAAAATCTAGAAAATCGTTCAGTCATTGGATAAATCGAATCGCTTTTCTAGGTTTTATTTGTGTTCACTTCGATGTAAAAATATTAACCTTGTTTAGGGGCACCTTCTTAATTTGATGAATAACTCAAATGAAAACGGAAAATATATGTATAATTTAATATTTGCTATGCAGCGGGGATACTTTTTCCGAAGAGAATTAGGTTTTTATTTTAAATAAAAATATTAGTTTTTATTTTTAATAAAAATATTAGTTTTTATTTTTAATAAAAAGAAAAAAACCATTTCGCAAACTACTTGAATGAGTTTTGTTTCTGTATTATTAATTTTCTGGGATAAGGTATTTATTTTAATAGTTGAACAAAATGATTCAAATATTTAATATGGTTAGTAGCTAATAATCAAATAATTCTATCTAATTTATTTGATACTTATTTCAATTACTTTCTCAGACCATCTGTACTTGAAGTCAAATACTGTTTTCTAATACTTTTTTTCACAAATTGTATATCAACTCTATCGCATTGATATAATTAATTAATTAACTATTATAATAAGATTTATCAATCATTTTTTCGCACTCTATAAATAAAATCAATATTCGTTACGTGGCGTACTATAAAAATTTGCCCTGTTCAGACCGATTTCAGACAAATCCGTTCCAAATACCAAAACCCGATAACCTTAATTAAAGTCTACAACATACGCTGACTAACACACAAACTTGTATAGAAAAATATCTGCTTACTACCCACGTCAATTAACAGTTCCATAACAAAATCGAAAATTTGTTATATTTCCGTTTCTCGATTAGATTTTAATTCCGTTTCGTGACCCATGAGAACTCCAAACTCTGTTTTCTTCTTCGCGACCGTCCGAGACATGAATATGTTTTCAAAATACTTTTGAATTTTTTTTTATTTTTTATTACGTTTGCAAGGTGATCAGTGCTAAGGGTTTTTAGGTTTTTTTTTTTTTTTTTTTTGTAAATGTTTGAAAGTATCTATGAATACATTTTTGAAGTATCTGCGTTCGCACTCGAACACTTTTCTCGTCTGGTATTTGAATACTATTATAAACAAGTGTCTGCATCTGTACTTGGAAAGTTTTATAAAGTATGTTTAACAGGACTGTGTTCGTTACCGCGTTATCGTTGGTCGCCTTCTACCGGTGCTCGTCCGTACCGACACGTCTCGGGTTACCGGGAACGGCAGGCGCTCTCTGCTGACGATCGCGCACGGACTCGTCGACAGGGACTACGGACGCGTTTTTTGTTCGACACGTATTTTTTCATCGGGGCGACGTTGTACGCAGGGATGATTGTAATGGCCAAGGGTCGCGAGCCGAAAGGATCCGCAATACGTTTTGTGATCGTTGGCTAACGAATATTATTCACATTTTTATCAATGAATTGTGTCTACGCTGCAATGCACGAATACGCATACAATTATTTTCATTGTACATTATTTTGATACCGACTACTGAATCCGAACAAAATAGAAAAAAGGAAAACGATACTGTTTTGCGTGTAAAGGCCTCCCGAAATGCGATAGCCTATTTCCCATTACGTTATGACAAGGGTCCGGATTTAAATGCACTTAAAACCATACAAATATGCTCTAAAAAATAGACAAAAATGTCCTGAACTACGTAGCTACAATATAAGACGGACGAAAAACAGTACGATGTAGGGCAGTATTCATAACAAACGGTGCGTCGTACAAATTGAAATTATTTATTTTAAAAAAAAAAAAAAAAATATATTAAAATGTAATATATTATTGAAAACAAACGAAAATGTTTGTAAAATAAATACAATTAATACTCTATTATACTTTT
Organism: Sipha maydis; assembly: GCA_034509805.1. Lineage (NCBI taxonomy): Eukaryota > Metazoa > Arthropoda > Insecta > Hemiptera > Aphididae > Sipha > Sipha maydis. Next base: position 26,417 of record JASXSY010001150.1, read on the forward strand.
GGTTCTAAATGTATACAATTTTAACGTGAAACGTGTGTTCAATGTGTATGTACAGTTCATTTCGAAGATCTACCGATGATAAACAAGCTCGCATTTCTGGTTCAAATCAAAACAATTCGTTCACGTTTCTTATTTTTAACATTGGTTAAGGCGGAAATCCAAGTTCGCGGAAATATCTCCAAGAAAGCTGTAATAATGTTTTTATTGTTTTTCCCGTAATTATTGGATACCCAGTATTAATTCAACTCAGAAATAAACGATGTTTCGTTATAAAATGGAATAATTTTATTATTATTATTATTATTATTATAATTTTTATTATAAAATGCTCCATTATATTTTAATTTCAAAGAACGGTCAGTGTCAAATTCATTAGTTGTAATAAGATGTCGTATATGTGTTACTCATGCATAGGGGACCATCCGTACCAGAGGCGTTCTCAGGATATTTCAATGGAGGGAGATGAAAAAAATTGTTACAAAATATGCCGTAAGGGTTTTGTCTCACAACGCCCATATTATAATAATAAATATTAAAATAACGATAGTTGATAATATCAAATAATCAAATCAAGTAATTTTTATTGTACTTTTTATTTTAACTATAAAATAATGTTATGAATCAGTTTAAATTATTTATTTTAATAATTAATTTTATGTTAAATTCAAATTAAAATATCGATTTTTCTCGATTTTTGAGTTGAAATGTCAAGAACTATTTCCGTATCAATAGGCACTTCTTTATGAATGGCCAACAATGTTAATCCATTAAGACGGTCCTAGGAGATATAATCATAGTATGAGAAAAATAATTAAATATGGTTTTAATAAATTTACTGCTTACTTTAGTCATTGCGTTTCTTAGATAGGTTATAAGTATTTTCAAACATGAGAATGTTCTTTCTGGAATTGACGTAGAGACCAGCAAGGTGCATAGTATTTTAAAAATTCGGTAAATATTTGAAAAAATTTCAGGATTACATGAACGTAATGCATCTATGGCCGTTTTAGGAAATTTATCTATTGTCTTCAACTTTGATTGCCATATTTTCAATTCCGCAATAACTGTATGATCATTGTCAAGGTAAAATTTGACAAGTTTTTCGAATGTTTCGTGTTCAATTTCCTTTGAAAATAAACACTGAAAACCTAAATTAAAAAAATATTGAATAAGATATCAAATAATGAATCAATATAATTTTTTACATTTTCATATAATAATTATAAATTAAATAATACCTTCAAAAATATTTTTATGCACTAAAAATCGTTCCTTTTAATTACTTATAAATGAATCAATATAAGTAATTGCTATTGTTATTCTATAATTATCTTCTGGACAAACCAATTACACGTCTGAAAATGCATGTGTACGGTTTTTTTGTCTTTTATTTAACCGTTTTACAGTAAGATTCATGTCCAGAATCTAAGCCATTTTCTAATAAAAAGGAAGCAAATATTTTAAAATAAAATAATTACTTCTGGTTAGCACAATAAGTTTGCAAGTTGTGATCATGTTAATATTCTGTATCTTACTCATACAATTTCTGTCGCTGGTTATGGGTATATTTGACGGTTTTTCTAAGACCGTGGTTGACGGTGTAATCGTTTACAAAAATATAGTACAAATCAATTTTAATACTAATTGCCTGTGATAAATAATAGTATTGTTTATAGCTGGTGAAATCAATAATCACGATAAATAAAAATAGCTAAAAAAAAAAAAAAAAAAAAATAGAAATAATATCTAGTCAATATTGAAAACGCATATCAAAAGTAGATAAAACGTGTATTACTTATATGTAAGAAATTAAAGAACCTTGGGGGAATCTATCCCCCATATCCCCCCCGTGAGAACGCCCATGATCCGTACTCTATTGAGGTCATAAAAGTTTTGTACTCTCACTTTTTTTATATTGACGAGATTGTACTTTTTTTTTCTTTTTTTTATTCATGTTTAATACTGAAAATTTTGAAATGACACATGTAGAAATAAATTAATCTAATGATATTATTATAAATAACAAGGCTGGGCAAGTTAACAATTTTTTTTAACTCGTTAAGTTATTTAAAAAAATTAAAGTTAAGTTAAATTAAAAATTACTTATATTTTTTCCGTTAACTCGTTAAGTTAAAAGTTAACTTTGAAAAAAGTAACTTAACTTAGTTTTAAGTTAAAATTTTCTAATTTACAAAAATAAAAAATTGCACGCATAATATTAGTTTTTTTACGCTCAAGAAAATGACTGAGGAAATTTATAATGATATATAAAAGTATTAACTAGGTGTCAAAAAACCTACTTTTCTAAAATAAATCTTAGTCCTGAACTCATACTCAAAATCAATTTACCCATGTGGTACATCCAAAAATTAAAAAAAAAAAAACCACCATTGGGAGTTTTCTCCTAATTGCTAAGATACCAGTTGGTTGAATAATGAAATTAAAGTGGAAATTATATCACAGTTGATTTGTGATTAATCCCCGTCGACACTTGCTCTCATAGTATTTACTATTTTCACAGAATATTCTTAAGATTTCCATGGGTTTATAGTGTTTAGTCAATAACAAGGTTAAAAAATATAATGAAAAAATATAGCCCATATAATGACTAATAAAGTTATTTTTGATATTATTTCGTCTACAGGAAATTCATATTTAAATAGTAAATATACTAAAAACCTCGTTTAATAATTAGCATTATTCTTTGCACTAAAATTAACTTAATTTAGATACTTTTAAATAAAATTAACTTAATCTTAAAACGTTAATCTTAAAAAAAAATAACTTATTAAGTTAAAATTTAATTTGTAAAAAAAGTAACGAGTTAATTAACTTAACGTTTTAACTAAATTTTAACTTTTAACTCGTTAATGCCCAGCTTTTATAAATATACGTTTTATATCAACAAAGATTTTATCGATCTTATCGACGTTTTTCTCCGTCTCCGAAATGTCTATGTTAGTGGCGAGTAGAGGACTGCATACAAGTATACAAGTATGTAGTAAATCGTTGTATTGAAATCGGAATACTGTGCCAATACTTGTTATAAGTACTAGTTTAGTCCCTATTCTCTAAAACATTTGTTGATGACACAATACAATTATAATCGTTTTGACTGTACTCAGTTTTATAACTACTATATTAATAATAAAAGTGTTTTATCAAAAATTCGAAGAAATTATAAATAATAAATTTATGTCTTAATTCTTAATCTTTAGGTATAAAAAATTTGATGTAAATTAAATAAATATTAGCTATGATAGTAGATTTTTTCTTATTACCTTTATGACGTTCTATTAATTTATGTATTCTTTTCTTAAAGGCACGATCTGGTAATTCTACTCATATTTATTGTATAGCGCAGAAAGAGTGCCGATCATACGAAAATGCATTGAAGTCATAATAGCAATTAAAAACAAAATTAAATTAATGCGTTTAAAATCAGGTAACAATTGTAAGATGTCGACAAGCACATACGCGCAGACAATAAAAGAAAAATGCGTTAACTAGAAAATATAAAAAAATGTTAACTGTGGAATGAAGGGCATTGACAAATTTTCGGTCTGTCGATCCAGGTTAGAGTCTGCTTTCGAGAATAGTGATTTTTTTGACCGTAAATAAATTACTGCACAAGCGGACTGCAGTGATTTCCTCTTATTATATTACAAAAAAAAATAAAAATACATTATTCTATTATACCACAGAAATTAAGTTGAACTTTTATTTTTCTTAAATCTTTATTCAATTCATTATGAATAATATTATTTTTTCTTCAGAGTTGCTGGTGCGATAATAATTTAAAAGCAATAAAAAAGTAAAAACGAATTTATTAAATACACGTTTTATGTCTCCGCAACGATTTTGAAGTCGGAAGTAGACAGGGAGGAATAGCCTTTTTATCAATCGTGTTTCTTGTTTGAAAGCTTTTCTTCGAGTCTTAGTTAAAGAGACGTTTTCTGTTTAAACAAGGCTCATCGTTATGACAACAGGTAGACGGTGAAAACGTAGCCTTTTTAACAATCGTGTTTCTCAATAAATCATATTTAAAGAAGTATATCATTTGTTATTGCACGGTACATTAGTTCACGCTGCTGCGTATACAACACAGGTAATCTTAGAAGAGATATAGGCAAAAGGATTGCTCACCCAGTCATATTCATCAACAAGGAAAAATGGTATAAATTTCTTTGTTTTTTCTTTAAAATAATAAATAAAACATTTTAATTATACGAGTACATTGTATTAATAAATAAATTAAAATAATATTTTAAATATGTTAAATTTTAATAATCAAATGAGAAGTTATTCCTGTATTTAAATTAATATATTTTTTATTGAAAATGTTTATAGTTGTTTTCTTTCTATGTGCATTATCCCAATATTAACTATTCATTCAAAACATACAATAGCGTTGAATAAGTTTCGGTATTGAATGAAAAATAATATATTAAAATTAAATTGTTACTAAGTAAGATAAATAAAATTATATCCTAATTACACAATATTTATTATATTTGATAAATCTATACAACAGTATTGTTTATTCGCGCTTGTGTTTTTCGATTCGAAACTACTAACTTTTAGAAAATATATCAAAAGCGTACCGAGGCTTATCATAACTAATAATAATTTGCCTTTAGTCATATAGCTACGAAAATAAAAAAGTATATGACAACTTATCGGCGGTAGTATATACCGTCGAATAAGATTAGATTATTAAAAAAAATTAAATTTATAGTAGTACAGTACTATAACTTTTTAGTGATCACAGACTCTTGTACCGGAGTCTTGCGAATATTGAGTCCTGTAATTGTTTTAAGACCGTTGATGATGTCGGTATTTATTTAGATGAGCGTTTCTTGGGACTCGCGAACCCCAAGATGAAAGGTCGCGTTGGTCAGAAATGATGAAACACTGATGTAGAAAAACAACCTTTTATTAACATTATAAATAAATAATAATATAAAACCGCAATAATGAAAATGAGAAAAAAAAGTTTAGTATAAATGCACTATAAACTATAAATAATAAAATAGAAAGTAGAAATTAATGTACTGATTGTGTTTTTTTATAATCAAAAATGTATTAATTCTCGGTTCTGCGTGAAAACACATAAAAAATAAAAATTTTCTTATGATTCTAATCGTAATAAACAATTTTTGTATTTAGTTTTTAGTGTCAGTATGGAAGATAAGCTTTTTTTACATGAATACGAAGTGGCAAATAGAACCGATGTTTTCATTGCGTCTGTTACTAAGTTTTTTATTCATTTCGTCGAGCTAGCCAAAACGTATTTAAATCTTGAGATGATAGCTGTAGTTGTAATGTTTTATCAGCTTATAAGTTCTATAAGTTAGTTGTGAATCACAACTAGTAATCTGGCAACTGCAACTATGTTTTCATCGACTAGATTAAGAACCCATCTATTCGAGAAGTCAACGGTGTCACATGGGAAATATTCTAGTAACTGAATTCTCAATTCTTGCAGATGTGTTTTTATAGTGTCTAAAAACACGATCAAGATTAGGACTTTTCGAGTTAGCATTTTTATCAATATAATTTAAAGTTAAATCAAATGCATAAAAATGTCGTTTTTCGAGGCGTATATTGATACGAATATTACTTCTAACAAAAACATCCTGGATGATTCATGTCGAGTTTTATTTGGTCGATAAAAATCCATAGTTGGATTGAATGTATACTAAACTTGCTTCTATAAATGGAACCTTTTAAATTTTATCACATTTTTTTACAGCTACAGCATCTTCTGAATCAAGTTTGTCGAAAACTTTGCGTATATCATTGAGATGATTTGCATAATAATCAGACGCATCTAACCACGCTCCACATCGTGTTATTATAGATGTTGGAGGAAGTGGCACTGTGGGTGATTCATCTTTAAATATTCGTAATCTACTTGGTGTTTTTAAAAATTATCTTTTGGCATTTAATATTAATTCGTCAACTACTTAAAAACTACTCAATATTATCACGTGTATCATTTTAGAATACAAAGCTTTTACCATGTATGACGCAGCGTTAGTTAGAAATAATATGTTATCGTGTAATACACCGTTTGACCACAATAAATTCATTTATTAATCAAATAACTTACCATTAGTTGAAAAGTTGGTTCTTTCCAACTCTTCCCGAGGGTAGAAAAAATGTTTACCTTGTTCGTCTTTTTTAGTATACCAATATTGTATTTCCTTTATAACGGTCTTTGCAATTTGTTGTTTCTTCAATTGAAATCCAGATTTTATTGTCAGCCATGTAATTACGAATTATATTTATTCTTTCTTGATAACAATCTGATAAATAGCTTTTGTGAACTGTCGATTCATCGGGTATCTTATCCTGAATACTTTTTCAAAAAATCATGAAAAACTGTGTTATTGAGCTTATTTAACGGTGTATTTGCTGAAGTCAATGGCTTCACAAGTTAGAAATCTATGTTAGAGTATTTTGTATTATAAACTACAGCGGAGAACATAATATGTTTTATAACGTAGAAAAACAAGCTCTGTTTATTTAAAATTCGAATGCAATCATTTAATCTCTCATAAAATTTAGTTTTTGTGGCTATAAGTTCGACAATAGAAATTCGAAACGTAAAGGAACCAAACCACTAAAGGTACAATACGCTGTACATTTCTATCTACGTATATTATTATAATTTTTCTTAATTGTTCACCTCGATTTAAAATATCAAATTAAATGTAATGCGTTTCTATTTGAACAGAAGTTGTATATAGTAGTTGAATATGTGTGTTGATTTATTTTTTCGATCTAAATCACTATGCCAAACGCGGAAATATGCAGAATATGCCATGACGATGCAAGACAAGTACTGAACAATTTCTGCAACCGCACAGTGGACCAGATTACTAATTTAGGTAGACAAAATTATTATTTCTTATAAAGTTATTTGAAATTTGTTGTTTAATGAGGTAAAAATAAATAAAATATATACATTTTATGCCTCGTCTTAAATTTCGAATTTATCGGTAATTGATAAACATTTATATTTTGACATTTTATAAACGAAAGAAAATGTGTATATATAACCGTTTTCATTAATATTGGAGTACTGCAATTAAAATTAATCAGTTTGCCTACATTCAGTGTCTTATTTTTAATTTAATTATTGTATTTACCGTCAACCGTAGCAAGATAGAATTAAAAATTTATTTGAACTTCTTGTTCTTCCAATGGTTTTAATTAATTAAAAATGTATGCGACAAGTATTTAAAAAAATTTAATTTGGTCCTTTCTACAATCCTAGTGAGGACCGTTGCTTTAAAACATACAGGAACTAGAAATAATGAAAAATTAGTACTTTATGGGAAAATCAAAAATCGTCATCTATCTAATATTGTCTCCAATTCAGATTTTATTTGAAAAAGAAACCATTAAGAATACAAAAAGCGTAGTAGGCAAAATAAAAATTCATTAATGATAATAATTAAAAATATAAAAATTATATGTATAATTTAATTTTAGCACGGGCCGCACTAAATTTGTTAAAGGGTCGCGTAGTGAGGACCGCTGCATTAAAAATACATTTTTCTCATTCTGACTAGCTTCAGTATTATTGTTTTCACTCCCATCACTTTCTGTCCCCATTTCAATCTCGGTTTATTTAAACAGCTGATGGTATTTAGAATGGCCCGAACTTCCATCGCATTCCCATTTGAAATACAAATCTAAATATTGAAATTCATTTAAATTTGAATCGATTAAATTCAGACTTTCTACCAATATTTTGGTAGTGTGGTTAACTAAATATTGTAAAGGTATACTAGCACTGTATTAATTTACTTTACTATTATCAGGATAATATTTCATTTTTGCTTCTTTAATTTTATTATAAAAATGATGCATGTCAGCTTTTCGTTGTTTTGACCCTTTTTTAATATTGAGGAGCTAAACTTTGTGCACTTAGCGTCAATTATCATAGCCAGTGCTTCATTTACTACTCATGGCGTAACTATAGATTTGTATCTATTTTTATACGAGTGTTTGATTTTTAAGGCACGTTGTAGGGAAAATTCTGTACTTTGCTTCAATAGGTTAGATGCTGCCTAATTTCCATCAGAATATAAAACTGTTTTGGCAACATAAATAATTTTCTCATTTATGTTGTTATTGAAAGAGATTTTACTTTTCGCTTTTTTGATCTATCTGAATAAAGAACAAATGTTTTCATTGATCTTCCTACACAAGCTTTAGAGGCTGAACTTAAAGAAATCTTGGAAGTTGACGCGGTACATTGAATTTTACACGGTGATATAACAATATTAAAATTTAAACTTAACCAATTTTCATTATATTTTCTAAACACATTCAGAGTGCGTTTCGCAGATATTCATTTCTTATTTAAAGATGAACAATAGCCTGATATTTTATTTTCTAAAATCTGATCGTGGTCTTCATGCAATGTATCCCAGTTCGGTATTTTAGTAAAATGAAAAAAAATTTTTTTGGAATCCTAGAAAATGGTTGTAAAATGTTGCCACGTTACCGTAACATGTTGAACAAAACGTAATTTTTCAATGTAATTTCTAAAAGTAAAACGTTTTTTTTACTTTTTGATATTAGCAATTTTTGGCATTTGAAATTCAATTAATTACCTTAAAGTATAAGTCTATAAAATAATTAGCCCCCCCTAAACCCTCCCGTGTTTTTGTAAAATCATTTAAATAATGAAATGTTACAATTTTTTAACTAAAAACTGTTTTTTTTTTTCATGTTTAAAATATGGTACACTTACATAATTATAAATGTAACAAATTTCATATTGCTTACCTTGTGCATTACTGATGTTCTTGTCGAGAAAAAAAGAAAAACAATTATAAAACATAAAATAAAGTAATTATAAAATGTACTTTTATTGTGGATACGTCGACAGCCAAGTCGTTTATGACCTATTTCGGAACAATTCATTGTAATTATTGTATTTAACGATGATATTCTTATTGTGTATATTATTAAGATGAACAATTGTTAAGGTTCATACACTATAATAAGTTTTCCGATATCAATTTAAATTAGTTTTTGCCGCCTATATTGCTTATTTGTCCCATTGCGAGCCGTGTTTGTGCAGAGATAATTACAAATAGTTCATTATAGGTTTTAATTGTATAATTTTTTTTTTTTTAAAAAAAGAAGAAAGAAATAGGTATATTCATTCGATGAACCATAGACATGAATATGTTTTGTTGGCGTGATGCGTAATATTTTATTTTTAACGTTCAGTATGATCATCGGATAGATGCCACTATGATACCCGACTAAGTTTGTGGTGGAAAATGTTCGACTTTTTTATGTGAAACATCTAATGGTAGCGAGACCGACTGTGGCGTGGGCCCCCCTCGTGACTCGTCGGCTCAATTCGCCGAAACTCGGCGATTTCCTATTTCCGCGCATTTGTTTATTTTTGTATGTCTTTGTATATCTTTTAAGTACGTAAAAAAAAAAAACAAAACATGACATTAATTTAGAAGTTATTTCATAACTACCTTAGTCACTAACAATTTTCAACATTAATACCACATGAAAATTTTTGATATTTCACATCTGTCAGGTATCCCGCGACGGCTAAATTTTTTTTTTTTTTGATAAAAACATAAACTTTGTCTGTCATTAGTATAATAATATTTTCAGGTCCTTGTAAATATACACTCGAGTCGTTTAAATGTGAAAACAAATAACTTGACTAAACTAAGAAGATAGTGATATGTTTCGATCTTAAAAAAAAAAATTGTCTACTCATCTCGCAGTTCAAAAACTTTGATTATTGTTTCGTTTATGGTTAATGATATAATATATTTCATAACTGATTAAAATAATAAAAACTTAAATTAGTTTTTATTTTAAAGAGGTGGAGGATCACGAAGTAACTGATTTAGTTTTTTACTAATTATTTGGGGTCTCCACGGTAAAAAGGTTGAGAAACATTGATTTATATTAAGAAGCTATATGTTCATGTAGTGGACGCGGGGAAAAGACGATGACGTCTAAAAATGTCTTTGTTCCTTTCAACCCTATATTGTTATAAAGTAAATAAGTAAATAAAGAAATACTATTTTCACGGTTTACCGTCGGAATTATATTATAACGATTATAATAATACGTATCCATAACACGTTTTTCTTACTCGTATTGAGTAAAGCATGAAAAAAAATTATGCATATATTGAAATAACACGTATAGTAATAACAGTAATAATAATACGTGTTTTCGATTCTACAAAATAGTCAATAATGACTGAAAGTTATCGAAAAACACGTTTGTACTTACGGTTAAAAATGAATGAATAAAATATTAATTATTTCACATTTTAAATAAAATATTTATATCTGTGAGTAATAAAATAAGAAAAATGTACTACTATTACTAACTTAGGATATGTTGAAATTAATAAAATTACTCGAACACCCTGTAAAAGTTCAACTGAATAAAATATTCGGACCTACTATAATCACTCCGTTTACATTTTCCATCATTTTGATACAACACTATCTCATATTTTATTATGACATTAACTTAACGGCTATACTATAAAAACACATTCAACAGGACGGGTTTATAGCCTCATATATAGCTACATCAATGCGTGATTGTCTTTTTGTAAATGATAAAATATTCAAAATTTAATTAATATTGATGGAAACCATTTGAAAATAACTCAAATTTTTATTTTATTAAACGTTTGTAAGTTATTTTTATAAAAATCTATAATAAAAACCGCTCTTATCAGTACACACTTTTGGCAATTGCAATAAAAAATAATTTTTTAGTCATTAAATAATTATGTAGTTTATAAGCAGAAATAAATAAATATAAAAGCTTAGCCAGAAGTATTATTATTAAATTTGTAAATCACGACCAGTTTCGCATTAAAAGTTAATCATCATATACAAAGTTAATAAAATTGCGACTAAATATGAAAAAATAAAATCGCAATAACTTCAATTCGTACTCTACAAATATACTCCAAGCTAAGCTTTTATTTAATTATTTCTTCCTACATATAAACTATTTGTTTATTTATTTATGTATTAATTTTCGAGTGTTAACAATTTATTAATTTTTAGTATTTCATCGTTAAATTATATTTTATTTCGGTTCTTTATTGAGTGAAAAGAATTGAGTGTTTTTTGAATATTTTACATGATGTTTGTTTTTTTCTCGACAAACACTTATTGGATATAAATGCAATTCTATCAAAATAATTATAAATATAATCCTACCGCACTATTGAAAACTAAATGAATACGGGTGGAGCTTTATGAAAAGCTTAATTTTTCAGCGTTTTCCTAAATAACTGTGTAAACCTGAACTGCGCGTTCAAACTTAATTTTGAATTAATTAATTAAAAATTAAATTAATAAATTATTTTCAGTTTTAGTTTTGAAGTTTTGCTGTTTGATAGAAATAGGTGTACAACTGTGAAATTAAATCTCAACAGCACTCGTATTTGAAGTATTCGAACACATTTAACTACATTAATATGATGTTAATCTAATCATCGTATCAATATTATTCTAAATACAAGTCGAAAATCGATGGAACTGACCCGGATATTTTCAGCAATATCAAAGCGTACATTTTAATTAGGTACGGATGACAGCGTGGCAATATATTTCAGTTATAAATAAATCACAGAGACGGTTTCGCGAGAAATCGATAATATGAAAATTCGTCGAGATGACCGTTCTTCTGTTCATCGTTGCTTTTAAATGCGCACATTTCCATTCCATATAATATTTGGTGATCGTCAAGGCTGTTCTTACGGCGACTAACTTAGTAACAGTAATTGGTCAGTTTTATAATTTATAAAAAAATATTTGACATTTATACCTACAATTTTTTTTTTTTTTTAATATATCAATGTAATCCGGGTATCATGTAATAATAAATACGTATTCACAGTAATAGGACATATACGTATATATAGTTGACTCGTAGAATAATTCTTGGATAAGCAGTGCAATGAGCTTAAGTAGATGCGCTTTTTCATATTCGCAGGCTGACTGCATTAATTAAATTTGTATGATATGATGACTATGATGATTTTAACATTACGTTTAAGGGACGCAATTATTTTGTTGAGGAGGTTAGTTTGAAATCCCAACGTATGAAAAAAAAATAAAAATAAAAAAATGGTTTTTCGCTTTGTATCCGAATCCCACGTAAATTAATTTTTTTTATTATTTCACACCTGCCCTCTCCATAGCCGAGGTCCGGAGACGCCTCTGGTGATCGGTGGGTCACGAGCGATTATATTATAGTCGTCCGCAACCCACCGATCACCTGCTGCACCGGCATTCGAAGCGAAATCCTTCGCAAGGGCCGATAACTGTTTGCGATCACTAATTCTCTGGTATTACGTTATAGCGCGCAACGGTCGTTGTTCGAACGCGGTACAACAAACAAAACCAGTGCAACGCAGTTAATCGCGATTAGAACACTGAGAAACACTGAAGGTCTACACAGGTGTGCTCTGTACGCATAATACACTCGCACATAGTGTTGTTCAACTATATTACGAAAAATTAGCTCGTGCATTTCGAAAATGCGTTTCCTCGAAAATGCGGACACACTTGCGAGCGGCACGGTTCGGCGAAATCTTCAACTACCGTTTTATAATTGTCGACAAACAGTTTGAGAGTACCTCAGATCTACCGGATAGGATTTGCTTGTAAATTGATGTGCTTTGATCTTTTACAAAGGCGGTGGTGTTGGTGGTGGTGGTGGTGGTGGTATGAAGGTGAAAGAGACGCACTAACACGGGAAAAGGGTGATAAAATTGTTGTTAACGTTCGCAAACATACACACACACATTCACACACGCACACACACATACGTACACATTCATACAACTATAAAAAAACATGAAGTGTCCGTTTAATTTGATAAATAAAATAATTTTTGTTCAATTTTATATTATTTTTTTACTGGAAATCAATAATTGAACGTTGTATTTTACAGTTATAGAAAAAAGTCAAGATAACTCATTTGTTTTTTTTTTTTTTTAGATTTTTGGTGTTAATGTTCCAACACAAATGTTAATTTTCTAAGTTAAAGAAAAATGTAATGAATTCGCATGTTATTACTAATGACTGAATAAATTAAATATAAATATTTCTATAGAAATGTTCGAAAAGTTTGAAAAAACATGATAAATAAATAGGTACTTAATTTTTCTAAGAGATTTCACCATGTTCATCATGTTTACCACGAATATTTTTCTACAAATATGTCTGCATACATTTTTGTACCAAACAATTGAAAAACACAATATTCAAAGTTTTAATTTCAAAAACTAAAACGAAATTTAATATAACAAGTGTTTAAATTGTCAAATCATGCGCTGAAACACCTAGTATAATATTGTTTATTAATTACGTTGAACAGTGTGGGTATACTGTACTAAATAATATGAGCGTATTATTAATTGAAACCATTCAATTCGTCAGTGCAATTTCACAGATGTATGTTACATAAGACAGTCGGCGCTTGATAATTCGAAGTTCAAGAGGAAAAAAATTGATTTACTAAAAATGTCGGGTTAGCGTTAACTTAAAAAATTATACCTCGTGTATAGATTTTTTTTATTATAAGCCTTTTAATGTATCATTCTCTATCAGAGCTTTTTGCAAGTTGCCGAGTTTTTGTTTAAATTTTTTTATTTTTATCGACAACTTATTCGCTTGCATTCCAAAATCTTTGAATATTTCTCGATTTTTTTTCTTTTCGCTTTTTTTATTAGTTCTAATGCAAATTCACTTTTTCTGCTAATCAAAATTGTTCTTAATTTTCTTTTTCAATCCAAAACAAAGCGTGTTATTAACCACCATTTTTATACTGTCACACTCGCACCGTTTAAATAGTTTAGTTATACAAATATTTATAAGCGGAAATCAATCGCGACGACAAACGATTTTTTAGCACTAAATTTGAATGAGAAAATTCGAGATTAAATCAAACGTTAAGTATAGTTGTTATTTATTATTATTATTATTATTATATTTTACTGTATATTAACTAAAGACAATTGGCTTTTGTAAAAGTAAATATCTATTTGAAAGGACATTTTATTTTATATCGAGAAAGTGAACATTTCCAACTAACAAGGTACGAATTATCGACGGTTGACTGTATTATGTTCGTACATGAACGCACGGGACACCGTGAAGTGCTCGATGGCGTGTATATTGTTTATCGTTAAACACACGACAGTCTGTTCGAATGTTATCGTATCGTACCCGTTATATATGCGTTATTATATATGTTATAATATGCGTTGCCGCGCGCGTATTCGACAGCGTATCTTATAAACTTCACAAACTCCACGGAATAATAATTCGTATTACTATCGATAGACGACGAGCCGGTGGCCGGGGAGAGGGTAGTCGTGTTGTTCGACGTTGTCGTGTTCAGAAATAATATAAAAAGTTCCTACTCGTACTGTTTTTTATTTTTTTTTTATTTTCATCCGAATTCCCCCTAACGGTGAGTATTGTCGACCGCTGTGTAAATTATTAATCGATATGAACGAATGAAATGGTATATGGCTCATCCGAAATGTATTCATTTATATATATATACACACATTTATAGTCGATTTGGGGTGAAATTCGAAACGATGCATGGATGTCGATAGCAAACGTGATCGAATGTGTGTGAAATGTGGGCCAATATGCAGGTACGTGAACTTACAATTCACAACACGGTTATGATGTGTAAAAGCATTTTTTTACAGGTAACGTTTTTTAGAGGTCGATAACAAACGCGTGAAAGTTCGCTCGGAAGCATGAATAAATCGTAAACGAGATATAGATGATGTATACAATTTTTATAAGCCATTTTCTATAGAAATCCTATTAAAATAATAGACTTAGGTGTTAAAAATATTTGAATTAGGATTTATGGTATTTTTTTTTTCTTATGTTTTATCTCAATAAATTAATATTCAACTACATTTATTCCGGACTACCAGTGTTTAATAGTGTTTAATAGTAAGTTTTTAGGTAATTAGTAATCTAAAATGTAAAATGAAACTATATATATATATAAAAAAGTACAAGTATGTTAAAATAATCAAACAAGTCTCATTTGTAAATCAATGCATATATTTGAAAATTATCGCTCAGTTCAAACTATAATAATTATATATATAACCTAACCTGCATTGACCGAAGAATCACATGAAAACATTACAAACAAATGCTATTCCTGTTCTATATAAAAAAGAAAAAAAATTAGTTAAATCTTACTATTTCATTTAATTTTGTTGTTCAATATATATATATATATATATATGTATATGTATATTATATTCATAATAAATAAATTATTCATAAATTCATTATATTCATGTACTACAAACAATCGACTGAAATACTTTATAAAAGTTTCAGCATAATAATTACTAATTATTAACCCGATATATTTTCAAAATTTAAGACATGGCTGCTTCGTATGGATTCGAAGATCGGCAACCACACCATACGACATCTTCATTATAAAATTCAAACCAAACATAAACGTTTTTGGATAAAAATCACTATATCTCTCCCACAGGTAAGCCGTTGGGGCTGATACTTAATTATTATCGCTTTTTTAATTATTTTTGTTGCTCGACTAAATTTTTAGGACTTCGGCACTACTAACTCTTTGAATACATGTATAGAATTTATATTTTAACATTTAATAACCATAGTAGTTAGCTTGAATACTTATGAACAATTATACTCTGAACACTTATCAAACGATTTTATTTGTGATTACGATAGTATTATTTGACTAATAATTGTCAATTCATATTCTGTTCATTCGGTCTATACAATTATTTAGTATATTATTATTATTTATTATATTTAAAACGTAGCGTAAAAAAATAAATGAAAAAATGTTTGTTTTACACAATAACTATAGACAATTGTGTTATAGTTTCTATAGCAAGTCAAAAACTGTATAATTCTTACGAAATAAACAAAACTAAATCTGTGGTAAAATTTCCATGCATACGATTATTTACTTATGTTCGTGTTATGCATATTATGCATCACAATATGACGTAAAAGAAAACATCCAAACTTAAAATTTGAAATTCGTAAAGTAAATAATTATTATTGACGTTCGAATTATCGAATTCGAAATGGTTATGTATCGTGTACGGTGAAAAGAATGAACGCAATAGGTCGAATATTATTATCATCAAATACAACGCGTACGGTTATCAGTGGCGGATTCAGGGCTTAGTTGTGCAGGGGGCAAAAGTCCCATATCATTTACAACATGTACACAATTTCTTACAAATTTATATTTTATAGTACATTTTATAAAACAAAGTCTAAACGTCGCTGTTTTTTATTGGCGAAGCGGTCAATGTACCTAACTGTAACTGTAACTCAAGAAATATGAATATCTATGATGACATAAAATATAAGACAATTTGGGCATTTGGGGGGAGGGCAAATGCTCCCATTGCCCCCCCTTGGATCCGCCACTGAGTGTTATTTCAGGAGGTTCAGGTTGATCACTGTTGATATTTGTTGTTAAAATTGGCCTCTTGAAGATTCCAAATACTTTTATATTTTTTAAGTGTACAGAAGATGGGTTGAATATGACACTGGGGCCTAGTTGACACCCTTCTCTCCTCCAATAAGACCACCAGTTTAATTGCACAGTATAGTAAAACATCTCTATACCGGACCCTTTGTAATATTATAAAATAAAATAAATGATAATGATAATTATGAATAAACTTAAAAAAAAACACATATTATATGATCATATTGTGTTTTTCTGTTAAAAGGTACACATACTACATTTATATGTGTAATCCAGTATCAGCCCTAATAATTGGCTTTTTGAAATAGTCTGACCCACGGTTCTCTAGCTGTGGATCCTTTCCTGGGTAATAAATTGCCGTGACGACTGCGAATCCCGATGCATTGGACTAATACGTTTACGCTCCTTCGTTGTAGATCATAACAGATATCTCGTAGTGGAGTCACAGACCGAGCCGGATCTAAGTCTCCGGAGGCCGAAGTACAAATACCAATTAACGGTTATTTAAAAAATGAAAACTCTGATAATTTACTTTAACATAAATTAAAAATTAGATATATGTTTTTATGGATATCACAACTCACTGACTAAATTTAATTAGTGGTGAACTACGACTTGGAAAAATAAACGTTGTTCATGTCGATGCATTGGACGTCACACGGTTTGTGCGACTTTTTCGGTTGATTGACTTTTCCCTACGAAAATGTTGCTTACCCGCCCCAGGTGTACAGGATATTATGCGTGCAGGACATCCCAGAGCACGTGATGAAGACGAACGCGTTACTGCGTATGGATCGTCTCGCATTGTAACGTACGCCAACCGACTACGACGATTACACGACTTTGACGAGAATATAAAATAAAATAAATTAAACTCTTTCAGCCGGCTGCCAGTACAACGACAAGCGGCAGTTCTGAGTATCGCGTTTCGCAGTGCAAGTGCGGTGCTGCGCGAAAAATGTCGGGGACAGCTGCGTCCTCCCCGGGCAGGAATTCGAATGGAAAATCAACAGCACGAAACTACTGGTGTTTTTTAATAATATTTTTACGCGCCGTTGTGGTAAACGATACCGGAGATGGTTGCAATCGAAATAATAAAAATTATATTTGCAACTCCTTGCGGTCGGTAACAGAATAAGTAGGTCAAACTATTATTTACTTGTAAATCGAAGTATTTCGTAAATCAACGTAACGATGAATTATTACGATGGTTATTGACATAACCCCCACCCGCGTATAGTATAATATTAAAAGACGGACGGAGAAACCGGAAAAGGCTTTTCGGCCGGTGGACGTGAACACGTTCGTTGCCGAATTGAATGTACGGTCGACAAAGAACAGTTATTAACTATAATAGAAATAACGATAATTTATATCAATGAATAAAACCGTCCGACAGAAGTCCAACAGAACGGATAAGAAGCTTAGAAATCGGAACATTATTAATTGGAAATGTATGAAGGCACCATCTGATGAGAATACAGTGCAGCAATGGAACAGTTCCGTACGCGCGGTATCAGAGTCATTATTTTTAAACGCGAGTTTGAAAAAAATCAATTCCAAGGATGAAATGGAAAACGCAGCGCCTATATTGATAGTTTATTGTTAACAGCCCGTGGAATAGGAGAGTTTTCAAATATTTAATTTTCATTTGCGTGAATTCAGTCGTTCGCGTGTTACGTTCACGCCAAATGCGTTGTTGCTGTTTATAAATTACACCTGGCATACGGGGCTTTAATAACGCATTTGCCCGGTTTTACGAGTGGAACACGATCGAGAATCGGCAGTACCTTTTTTTTTAATAACACGATTGAGAACGTTTTTTCCAGCTAACTTTTATGCAACGTTGTCGGCGTTGATTAAAATCACCAAATAGTATCCCTGATATTACATTTTTATGTAATACTAATTAATTCATAAATAATAATAAAGAGACAATTTTCTCTTGTACCTAATTTGTCTTTAGGTTTTTCTATTTATTATTACTTACATGATTAATACGTGTACCATTTGACGAATGAAAGGAATTATCGTTGGCTCTGCTGATTGTTGTTGATTTTCTTTTCATTGATCCGTCTTCGCGTTGTCGTATAAATTGATCGAATTATTTATTATTATACGTACTCTTCCGCGTCCAGTCGTTATGATTTTGAAGTTTACCACATTACGCACATCACGTTGTTACCGCTGTCCACCGAACAACTGAATTTTACTTTTCCATAAATTACGACTGTACGTTATTACAAAGAGTATCGTGACATCGTATTTATTATTTTTTAAAATTAAGACAAGCACGACAACTACGCTTGAAAATTCGTTCTCGATCGTTTGAGTGTGGGGTACAAAATATTGTTTCTTTGATTCGATAACAATCGTTCTCGTGTTACTAAAAAGGGAGAACGTTCTAAATCGTGTAACATCAGTTTTAAATGTCACATGGTGCACATACGGAGATGCTTTCCCAAGTCACGGAGTCCAGCACCCCTAGTTTATGATGAGTTAACAAGTAGATATTATTTTATAGAAATGTTTTTTTTTTTTTTTTTGCTTACGAGAATGAATAAGGTAAAATGTTTTCAAACATTTATATTGTTCTCAAATTGATTATTGATTGATGTGCCTTGTATAATAATATAAATTATTATATGAATACGTTAAAAAATGATTTTGATGATTTATTTCGTATTTTTAAGAAAGTTATCCAGCGTTGTTTATACATTATACGAGTATAATGTCTCATATAATGAAAGATGATTTGTTGAAAGCGGAATCCATTGTCTCGATTTTTTTTTTTTTTATAAATTTATTTAGAAATTAAAACATTTCGTGTCAGATGGGGGGCAGGAGGTTAAGCCACGGGTTATCTTTGGGTGAATAATTTTAGTGCTTCCAAGTTTCACACTTTACACGCACCAATGAAGACGGCGGCAGTACATTACTATTATTATCGGGGACCGGGTTTCTTTGCAAATGCATATCCTTTTACAATTCACCTAGAATAGTTTTGATTAGGAGTGTCGATGTTTTGCGACATGTAGATCCCTGTGGTCAATTTTTGTTCTTGCGCGTTTTGCATATTCCAGTAAAAACGGCAATAAAATGCATATGTTATAAATAATGAGCGACAAAACAAAATAAAAATTACGTCGTGGTTCACAAAATTAATTTTTAAATGTATTGTGTTTTTATTTTTAACGATCTATAAAATCTCCATCCATCACGTTTAAGTTTGGTCGTACTCTTTAAAAGTTATTTCGAGCAGCGATTGTCGTCACCGTGACCCATCAAAGCGCCAAATCGAACGTGCAGATTACGTGGCCGACGGCGTAGCGGTCCGGCGCGATCGCACGGAAACAGATTACAACGAATCGGGCGACGACTGCATTGTCAGTGACTAAGATGTATTGTTCGTAATATCTTATGCAGTGACGTAGTGGAACGTAAACGCGGGTTTACGGCTTATAATGAGCTCTCGATTCTTTTGGACGACGCGTACACTTATAGTTTGTGATGCGCAGCTAGCTTAACCAGCTATACCATAAACTTTACGGTTATTAACAGTGTAAACATTCGCGCGTTTTATTTTACGTAATTGCTCGGTTGTTAGATTTTCTCTAACATTCCAGTAGTTTATTTGATTTCATCAAAGTACAAATTCATTTTTATGCAATTTATATTTATCGCATTGTTTACTAGAACAATATTAATATGCGATAATTTTGCCGCTTTAATTTTGCCACTTAAGATGTTTTGAATCTGTTATTGAAATAAATAAAAGATAAATATAAAAAACCTTAATATATAATAATGAACTTATAGCAAAAAATTGTAATTATATTAATCGTTAAAAATAATTACAAATTAGTAAATAGGTTTACTTAATATATGTGGTACACCCTATGGGAACACTGCTTGGAGGAACATCCTAATAGAAATCCGGTAAACTTTAATTGTTGCGAGTACTGTCCGAAAACTCAAGGTAGGTATTCTGAATTTCAAACAATTTGCGGAACATTAAGCGAAGAAATAAAAAACGGAAATTAAGACACGGAAGAATTGTCACCTGAAGACGTGCCTATGCGTATCTTGTTTTAAATATGTACCAACATTAGAAACGTAGAAAGAAGTTTTTCCAGATGTAAATCTATGCTACGTGACAACCGTAGAAGTTTGTATTTTGACAATTTGATATCACGTTTTTTAGCTTTTTGTTGGTACTCGTTCCAAAATTAATATTTTATTAATTCTTAATTACTAAATTTATATTACTGTAATTCATATTTTCGACGAAAACGATTGTTGCATTAGTGTTTCGATTTTCATTTGTTTTTGATCCTAGGAAACCATATAGTAACTAGTCACACCCATTATCGGATCAAGGGGAGGGGAGGGAACGCCGGACATAAAATATTCCAAATTATGGGGGAAATAATTTTATTTATTTTTTAAATTTAAAACCTTGTAGACAAAAAAATGTAATTCATATGGAAAATATGTTATCACAAAAATGTACTTATAATTATATAAGAAAATATAAATATTCAATTTTAATACAGAAAGCAACAGATCATACAAGACAAATGGATATTGGGTACGATTTGTGTGAAAGAATTTATTTTTAATTCCCGATGGAAAGCCGATAAGCGATAAGATATGACACTATCACGAAACGTCGGCGTTACATGCCGCAGTCGAATAATAATAACGAGAACAACATATTTTAAAACGAATTTAATGTAAATAAATATTTATACTCGAAGACATTTACCAAATTAACTATAACTTTTATTCAATTGCCAGTTGGCCAAAACAATCTCACACATTTATCGTTATCGAAAAAGTAATCGAAAAAGAAATCCTGAAGACACTTCGATTCAGTGAAGGATGACTTTGCCGAAATCAAATCAAGTAATACCAAATAGTTTTAAGTGTCTTTAAGAAGC
Source organism: Sipha maydis (assembly GCA_034509805.1). Lineage (NCBI taxonomy): Eukaryota > Metazoa > Arthropoda > Insecta > Hemiptera > Aphididae > Sipha > Sipha maydis. The sequence goes on from JASXSY010001150.1 coordinate 47,944, forward strand.
AATGTTTGCACATACATATTTTTCAAACAATTCAAAGATAACTACCATACTTTGCATATTTATTGTTTTGAAAATTTGGTCGTATTTGAATATTTTCTATGAATCCTTAGATCCGGTAACAACTCTATCCGCCAACAGTTGTAGTATTCAAATGGCGAGTAAACAAATTGAACACAGCTCGCGAACCGATATGTAACAACTTTTACGGGTACACCTTAATGGTGGGAATTTATGATTATGGTTTTTTTTTTTCTTTCGTTACGAGATTTTATTTTGTGTTGAAACACTTTTTGTGCATGCCATAGTAAAGTTTTAATATATAAAGTAGATCGTCGATCACATCGAGGACTTCTCTGGTAAGTTCACCGCTAAGTTTTTGTCTTGTCGATTGCGACAAACTTTGTTTCGAACTTGATAGTGATCACGCATTACAGTGCTATAGAACGTTCTATTCTATTGAAATGTTCGTTTTGAATCGGCGCTATCCATTACTGCACAAACATGACTCGATACCACACGAAATGCATATCCCAATAACGTACATATCTATTAAATGTAAAAATAGAAATAAAAATTTAATTATATATATTGGTGTAAAATTTAAACTTGAGTTTTCTATAAATCCCATTATAGTCAGTTTACAAATAAAAACGAGCACTAACCTAACCAAATTGGTTTATCGTTTTCGATCTCATTTTCGCCGTATTGTTTCATTTTCTTTTTTTGTCTCTCGCATTTCAATTTCATTAATCACTTGTTAATCTTTTGGTACGTCAGTCTAAAAAAATAAAAAGTAATTACTACCAATATTTAACAAACCAGTTTGTATACGTACAATTTGAAAAAATAGATAGATGCGTCATATAAAACCAAAGTCGAGTATGATACGATTCCACACAGTTTTATTTTTATGCACCACTAGGTTCTTCAGCCCACACTGAAGTACGATTTCAGTGTCGATATAATTTTTAAGTACATAATTAGAAAGTGCTGTGCATTTTTATGTTTTGGAGCTTCAGATAAAATGTCATTAACCAAAAAATAAAAATGTAATTTACCGGTAAGTACGGTGATCCGAAAATCGTTTTAAACCACTTCCCAATATCTGGATCATTATACTTGTATATGTACTTTTTAATTTTTTGATATCATGCTTGACATAAATAGTATCGGCATGCTTTAATTTTTATATTTTCAAATACATTTGTCATTGCAGTTCAAGTTTCGATTTCAAAACCGAGAAGTAATAACGGGAATTAATAATAGGTAGCAGTGTTAATAAGCAGGTTTTTTATATGTTCTCACATAAGAATATAACATTTTTTCAGTTTAAAATGAAAGAGAAACAAAAAACTAGCCGAACGTTGTAACCACTTGTAAGAAAACCATTACTGAACATTGCTGACCATATTGCTGAAAATAAATGTTTTAGATAATATGTGAATTATTTTGCAAGTTAAAATTATTATTTTATCCACTTAAGATAAGTGAACATGAATTTTATTTTTGATTTATTGTCAACACAAGCAACTTTAGATTTCTGAATAGCATAGGTTATAGATGAAATAGAAACGGTAGATATATAGTGTATACAGTTCTGCATCATTCTAAATACATGGATTTTCGATGAGCATTTATATTATAAATATAATATATATATATATATATATATATATATATATAAAGGTAGCTCTTTGTCCCGTTCTCAACAGGACAGTAGTGTTTTTTGTAACTTTGTCCCGTTAGCCCCTGGGGAATCTTTGGGGCACTATAACGAAAATAACGATAGTCAATTTTAATTTTTTGATGAATTATTGATATCAACACTAGTGAAATATAAAAAAAAAAAAAACTATTGCAGCGAACGATATATTAATATTAATAGGGGCATATTAACTTAATGTATGATTATTTAAAAATAAATACACTGTGATATCAGCGCTAACACAAAATTATCAAATATTTTTTTTTAGTTAATCTTTTCAGTATTGGTTACAGTAATCGTCAATCTTTTTCTTTATGTAGACACTTTTAATTAAAAATAAAAAATTATTTATAGGTCTGTATAAATCAGTTACGTAATAATGAGTGTAGCTGATTCATGAATATCTGTTATTTTAATTTTCTCCCCATTTTAACTAGAAAAATATATGATCACCATATTTATATTAGATGAACACACCTGGGAGTCTTCGACACTTGAACATTTTTTTTTCGAATTATTTTTCTTTGGTTTTTTGTAAACATTTTCAATTACTTTTAATAACTGCACGCAGATTGTACAGTTACATCAGTACTTTTTTTCATCGTGTTGGTACACAAATAGTTTCTGTCTTTTTTCGCATACATCGCCAAATACTATCACCCGTACTTTTATTAGCTTTCAAATAACGAAAGATCTAGTTGTCCAAATTAATGAAACTGTTTCTACGATTATTTGTAAAAGGTGTAAGCATTATGTTGATTTTGTTTGAAATATCACAAGCGACGGTTCGAAGACTGAAAACTGACCACAATTTCGTACACCGTGGGCACTGCCTTTCATTGATAAAGTTTTATAATTTCGTTACGGATTACTGTCGATGATAAACGACCGCAATCGTCAAAAATATACCTACGTGTGTGCGGTAATGGGATATGCAATGTTTTAAAATCTGTGTGTGGTAACGGACGACGCCCTTTTCAACACGTCACAGCGTACTGAAAATAATTACCAAAAATATAATTAACAAAAATAATTGCGAATAGTTCATGCCTTAAACATAACGTTAACGATATGCAAAGATAACAATGGGCAAAAACACGAGGGCGGAATTACTTGATAATAATTCATTTTAATACCTAATAATATTCCGTAATGAAACAATAACGTTTATGAAAGTTACACAATTCGCGATGGACGAAAATAAGTTTGTTAACGCGTTCGTTGCAATAGTGAAAACGTTATGGATGTACCTGTATGTAATACGATTTACAACTGAGATAATTTTATATCGTGAAAGGATAAGGATATTCTGATACGAAACTTTTTTTTTGTAAAGTAGCTGTGAGGAGAGAAATGAGCGGATTAATTGTGGAATTAAGAACCGAAAGGATTTTGGATAATAACAGTTCAATATCAGAGCTGGAAGTTTTATTATCTTTGGAGTTTGTAACGGTTTGTGCGTAAGATGTGATCGGAAGCATGGGATATGATACCGCGGGAGGGGGACAATTCGGAAGGAGGACGGTGAGTTTCACCTTAGATTTGTGAGTGTTCGAGGGATTATTTTTATGACGTTTGGTTGTAGACTTTAAGATTGGGCAGCCTTTGAAGTTGGCTGTGTGGGCACCACGGTAAAGTAAACATTTGACTGGACTATTTCCACGTGGGTTTTTAGGACACGGAAAACCCGTTCTTTCAATATTGACGTTATTACTTTTTCTATTAAACAGTGTGGGTGCCGTGATGTGAAAGTTATTCCCTGCAATCGAAACGCACCTACCTACCGCATCTATACTGCATCATTACAATAAATTATTTTAAAACCCTTCTACTTTTATGAACTTTTAAACTCGTTCGCCGAATTGTTCGTTATGGTTATTACTTCGTTCGCCACAATGCGGATTATTACTCAGTTTCGAGTTCGTGGTAGCGTACAAGGGCGGTGAACGTGGGTGTCGTATACGGCCAATTGTGTTATTTTTTACCACGTGCTTTTATCGGTACACGACGTTTTGGAACGTGCATGGGCGTACTTCCAATACTGTAGATGGATTCTCTAGGCACATTACACGAATCACGCGGAAAAAAGGCTTAAGTAATTCGTTTTAATTAAAATTAATTAATTTTTTTTTTTTTTTTTAATAATATTAATTTTAAATTAGTTCTATATCATCGATCGATAGTTTCTAAACCATAATGTATATGATTATCTATTAATTTTAAACTGTATTGTATTGAAAAGAAATTTTTCGTCCGAACGATAAGTCTATGAGTTATAAAAACGCTTTTTATCTTCATTCATTTTCAGTGACGGTACCACAATGAGTATAAAGTACTTATATAAACACATACAAATTTGTACAAATTCGAATACTTCGATGTTAAATCAATGATGTCGAAAAAGAAACTGTTGAGACAATTGATTTTTTCTTCTCATCGAAATAATGAAAACAGTTATTGATTGGTTTGAAAGACGATGTTCAGTAGTATTGCTTACATATAAAGTAGAGGTTACTGCTTGAATTCAGTTAAACTTTTTTATAACGGATCCTCTAAACGGAATCTTCCTATTAACGGAAAATGTCAAAAAGGTCAGTAGCACCGGTGCAAATAATATATAAAAACGGAAATTGACAACTTTCGTGATCCAATTAGTAAAATACTCTTTGTTAAACGAAAAAGAAAATTATTTTTAAAGAAAAATTATAATTATGTAGGTTCAACATATTATATATAAACCCGAGAAAGTTCTAAATGTGCTGCTCTCAATCACAAAAACCAATCAAATATTAAAAACTTTATTTTTGTAAATTATAAAAAAGGTACAACCATGTTACTATTAAAAATGATTTTTATAGTTTTTTAGTATTATACACAATCACATTTACATTTTAAGTAATACATCATAATCATACTAAATAAATAAATAAGTTTACGTTGTAAGAAATATTTACCTTAGATATAATTTTTTTAACACATACGTTATACATACATTATTGAAACTTGATTTTTCTACCTCTCTATGATGGAAAACTCTTTATAACGGAAACATTTTTGGTCCCTTATTATTATAGTGAGGTTATAGAGAGGTTTTACTGTATTATGTTTTCACATTTTATTATTATTTTTCCTTAAGATGCTACAGCTACAATTTTATATGGAAACAATTCATAGATAGATTAAATGATCGCCATCGCCCTTCTATTAACTGACAGAAGTAAAAATGATGCTCAAATTATTTATATACCAATGTTTTTTTTTTTCCAACACTGTATTTGGATCGATAACATTTTGACAATTATTCGCTATTTTATGCTTAAGTATGTGTTATTTAATGTGCCACACATGCCCTTCACGGATCGCTGTATCCCCCCAGTTTCCTACATAATTTATTTTATTTTATCGAATTAATCAAGTCGTAAAAGTTAAAGTAATAGTCGGTCAAAAATGTACCATAAATGTTTATAAATTCAGTGTAGAAATACATAGGTATATTTACATATGTTTCCGATTCCGTGGTTACCGGTATACGACCTATTTTGATAGATCGCGTACGACATCCCTACCGAAATAAGTATTTTTTATCTGGGAGAGCGTTCATGACAAATGGTACAGGTTTAACGTTTCCACTTCACATTATTCATTGAGCTATGAGGAATTGCAAAAAGACGAATGACAGCCCGCAACTCGTCGTAATCGCCTATATAATACGTGTAAAACTTCCTCGCTTCACACGACGGTTTTTCCAACGGAGAAATCTCCGTTTTCGAAAATTGATTAGTGTTAGAATGTGTGATTTTATGTGTTTAAGGCGATAGAATCATACGATTTTTAATATAACCCTTCGTTTTTCAAACATTGAAAGTTCTAAGAGAGACCTTTTCGTTAAACGGTGCGTCATGGTGATTAATTTTGGTATACGGAGATCGAACAACGGGTCCGGCCACTTTTTCATACAATTCCATGCGGATTTTCTATATTTGTACGACTATATCGACGCATTATTTTGTTTTCTAAATGTTTTTGTACGCATGCCGTGATAAGCACCGGTCACAAATTCACTCGTAAAGTCCATTTTTAGCATTTACAATTTTCATGATAAAAATAATTCAGTATTTTAGTCGTCATTCAGTGTTTACGTGCGCCTTATTTATCTTGGTTTCGTGGGTGACGTACTTCAATTACATTCGACTGTTTCTCGTTATCGGTACCATAGTAATGAAAGTGTTAGCTTGTCCTAGCGGAAATGTCTCTTTAAATATGTTTACGTTATAGGGCTATTCTAAATGTCTAATTTTTTACGTTGGATTAATTAATTTATTAAATAATTTAATATGATGATTCATTTAACGATTTGTATTAATAATTATTGTTTCGATAATATTTTTATTTTTAAAAAATAAATTTTTCTTTTATTTAAAACGAATGTTTTGTAGATGGGTTCCTAGCAATTTTGTAGAGTATATTCTTCTCAACGTTTTGACGTTTATATTTTTATTTCCTCTGACATCATAATTTTTAATGTTATTTTAGTATAATGAAAAAATAGTGTTTTCGTTTATAGAACAAAACTTATCAGAATGCGAGATAAAATAATTTGATTAAAACAGTATTTTGTTTTACGTGGTTTTTCTGTAAATTAAAAATAAAAAAAAAAAATAAAAAAGTTTTAAAAACCATGAGGTTGATGATAGTAAAAAGTTAAAACGTTTAAATCTACCGAAGACTGTAAAACAAAAAGTTATTTTTTAAACTGTTTCTACTAAAACACAAAAATCTTATTAAAATATGGATAAAATGCGAGTCATAAACAAACAAAAAAAAAACAAAAAAATTACTAAATAAATTAATAAACAGAATTTGATTACCATCGTTATCTCAGTAGATATCCCTTTGGGTATATCTACACGAGACACCTTTTGATACGTATATGTATAGGAAGTTTGTCGAAATCCGGTCCCGCTTTTACGTGGTATGCGGACGTAGAATAATACGCACACGGCTGTGTAATATGAGACCGAGAACAAAACCGTTTGTAATATATTCATGACGTTTAATAATAATGATAATAATAACGGCGACAGTGATAGTTACAATTCTTGAAATGGCCTCGGCGAACAAAACGAAATGGCTTCGTTGCATGTGTATACCTGCTCGTAGTAAATGTATCAAAATAAAATGAAAAAAAAGAAAAAAAAAAAAAGGACACTGAAAACGAGTATTGTTCGCGAAGGTAGAGCAGTTTATTAAAGCAGCTGCACAACGGCGTATCTACACCCAGGACCGGAGAAAGGGATGCACCGGAAGTGCGACCTCAGTAATCACTGGCACGGGCGGTGCACTATTAAGCCGTGGTTTCCTACAACCACGCATGCGTGATTGAGTGGTGCGCGATGCGTGATCACGCAAAAGTTGAAACTATGAAAAATAGTATGGGTGTTTATCAACAATTCACGCGCGTGATTCTCGAATCACGCACGTCAATCGCGCAGCAGTCGCCACGAGGGCAACTTTTGCGTGAAACGGAGTGCGTGATTAGCAGTTTTATTTGTTTTGTAATATATTATTTATATTTTATTTTTATTATTAATTGATTAAATAATTCGAGTGACACTCTAAAATGTTCCCTAAATCTAGTTTCGTTATCAGTTAGGCGCCTCTGAATTAATGTACTGAAACAACCCTCCCTGCTCCGTTGACTAAACATTTCATCATTTTCATTACGCAAGTTATTCGCAAGTAGCAATAGTTCTTCGTCCGCTTCATCCTCCAAAATATTGTATAGCATAACCGCGTCCATTTTGATGTACTACTAAACATCAACTAACGAAAATGTTCTACTCCAAACCACTCAGTCGTAAACACGCATTGTAGCAAACACGCATCGCGCACCACGCAATCATGCGTGCGTGGTTGTAGGAAACCACGGCTTTAAGCAGAAAATAATCGTGTACTAATAAGGATTAAGATGGCTCAGTTACGACTTAAGAGTTGTTCGGCTATCGGAGGACGGTCTACGCTTTTATAAATGACACAGGGCGAATTATAGCGCCAGTGTAGTGCGTACTAGAGCCCTGTACGAGCCAGGCTGACCCAGCCCTGGTTTGAGCCCAGCCCGGCCTATTGATACACTGGGCCATGCAATGATGCATGTTTCTTGTAAGTGACGGATCTGGGAGGTTTTTGCTTTTGAAAATCATTTTAAATAGATTCGGATCGGTTTTAACGAAAATTGAACTAAACAAAAACGTGAATAGTGTTGGGCTTTAATGGGTTAGGCATTTTATGTCAGAACACGGGTTGATTTGGTCCCGTATTCTGTAAATTACTTCAATATTTGTTTTTGTGAACAATTAAAAATTAACAAAAATGTAATAAATGTATACAATAAATGTCGAAAAGTTTAATATTGCATAAGTAATCGATGTACATTATAATAAGGGCCTTCGCCAAGCTGGGTTGGGCTGTCACTGGCCCCGACTGGGGGTCTTCTCGCAATAGTCAGCGCTGGGTGGATTTCGCTATACAATTTTAACTTTAGGAGGACTTGGGTTTTGGTTGGAGGGCTCTAATTGGTTGGATTTTACATATCAGAATATGGACCGTGTTGGGCTTATAAAAATTGGCCCATGCAGGGCTCCAGTGCCTACACCAAATGTTTACCGGAGCGGTCGTCTGAATTTCCTGTGAAATAAATTACCAAATGATTTTTTTGTGTTGAATTTTTTTTTTTTCGTCGATTGCCGCCGTGGAATGCATGATTTACCCTCCCCTACTCACCCATTACGTTATTACGATGTTATAGCAGCACGTTAAAAACGAATGTTGTTCGCGACATCAAGTCCGATGACCCTCAGGCATGAATTTTATTTTCGTTTCGCTTCAACTCATGGGCTGCGGGATTGAGTCGAAATAATATTCGTATCGTTTTATGAACATACGCGTGTTTTAAGTATTTATGATTATGCCTAATCATCGATGAAAATCGTACGAACGCTTAGTCGAGATTTCAACGTAATAGACACCTGAAATGTGAAACACGATAGCAAAAAAGGAATCCGACCTGTGTATTTTCGTTCGAAAACAACTCGTTTTATATTGAAACGGGCAGATACTCTGGAATGGCGGTATTGAGTTTTCAATAAAACATCAATAATACACTCGTTTATCAACCAAGAGATAATGACGGATAATTACTTACACATAGTGTGGCAACAGAATATAGTTAAACGGCTCATCTCGTCACTAACGAAGACTTCTTACTGGTGTATTGAAAAAGAATGTAAGTTTATCAATACGGTGTTTGTCGAGGTAAAGTTTCGAACATTATTTTTAAAATGGTTAAAAAATTGAAAAGATGCAATTTTTCAATTGAATCATTTACTACAAAAATCCCATAAGAGGTAGACATTTCGAAACAGAACATTTTTTTGTATACTCGTATTTTATTAATAGAAGCATCGATTTGTGCAGAAATCCCTTATGTACGTCCGGTTTATGTGGCCAATTCGTGTTATTGAAATTTTTGTTTTGAGCAAAAACCCTACATAACTTGAGAATTTTTTTTTTATTAGTTTTACGGAAGTTTAAAGTTCTGAACTTAAGGGGTTTCTTTTATAAGCGACTAAATTGCAATCATTTTAAAATCAAATCATGAGCGAGACCCTTTAAATAACACGAAGAACTCATGAATGTTATATTTTATAAAATAGAAGTCTGTGTATTCTTGGGAACGTATTGTTACAAGTAGAATCGTGTACCTAGGTGAAATTTTATTTTTGTTTATGGTTTCAAATGCATCCTTTGGTTTATGCCCACGACCTCGACTTGCAGTTATCGTTGTTAGTGTATATCAATGGTACTTGGTGCGCAATGGTAATTTTCAGTGCACGAGTACTTTAATTTTACACTTCAATAAAATCGCGAACCAATCTTAGTTCGGTTTGAAGACGACCATTGAATTGGCTCCTGATATTAGGTAAAGCACTCTATCGAACATTGAGTCGGCTCCTAAGAAACGCAATATTGAATTGACTCCCAATATAGTTTTCAACAAGTAGTTCTCAAAATATAAAAAAGAACCGGATAGGCCTCGCTCTGCTGTACAGTTGGGGGTGGAGTGCACCTCGCTTATAGGATAGGTCATTATTATAATGGATTTGTTAAATTTGAATGCAATGATAGATATCATTGTATACGAATAACGATTCTGAACGGAGTTCATATGTTTGTCTAGGATATAATATATTGTTATTTATAAACATTGTAAAAAGTATATTTTATTTTGAAACAAAAAATATATTTTTCAATTAGGATGGGTTGGCAGTTGCATACAGCAATATAGTTTGTCAGTCTAGAACATTCTACATTATATTATATTTTACATGTAATTTTATGTCAATATTCGATGTTCAAACACTTATAAAAAAAATTGTGCCTATGGATTTTAATAATTTTTGAATGACATTAAGAACTACTTCTGTGGAATCTTCGATTAAATTTTCAAGTATTTTATAGTAGCCAAATTTTTTTTATCACCGATTATAAAAATAAAATGTAAAAAAATCGAATATTTTAAATGCCTATAAGTGGCTTAAAAATAAATATAATATTTTGAAAAAAATATTGCATAAAAGAAATACCAATCTTAACAGCTGGTAGAAATTTCAAAAATCTGCGACTTATACTTTTTGAATTATAACAAATATTTAAAATCGTTTGAGAATAAATCGCTATTTTATGCAATTTCGTAAATATTTAAATTTCAAACAGTCATAACATTTTTTCCTCTAATTCCGGTAGAAATTTTTTTAAAGATTTTTGAAGAGTAGCTTATAGATAACCTTGTGTTAAAATTTTGAACCTTAAGTATGAACAGAAAAAATTTTACGAATTTTTATCTACAAAATAACTTTCAAATTATCGTGATTTTTACATATTTCGTATAAATTGGAACTTTGAGCACTTATAAAAAAATTGTGACTTACGATTTTAGTTTTTTTTTTATCAGTTAAGGAACAACTTATAAGAAACCTTGTATTAAATTTTCAAGATTTTCTGGGCAGCCAAAAAAATTTTATCGTTATTTAAAAAAAAAATACTTAAAAAAATTGAAAATTTCAATTGTCTATAAATAGCTTAATAAAAGTCAAAATACTTTGAAAATTTAATGGTGTATAGAGAACGCTAATCTAAACATTTGGTGAAAATTTCATGTATTTACATCGATTAGTTTTTGAGTTATAGTAAAATAAAAAATTTGATTATGTCGAAAACTGGTTTTGCGTAAAAACTCCCATTTTTCCCAAATTTTTTTATGGTTTTTCCCGTCGCATTTAAAAAATATTGGAAATTTTTTACTTTTGACCCCCCAAAGTACCAAATAGATTCACTTTCCTTTCAGAAAAGTTGCTACATAAGGCAGTCGAAGCATTTTTACTGCCCCAAAACGTGTCGACAGACACAAAAAAAAAAAAAAAAAAAAAAACACACATCATTGTAAAATCAATACATTCTTCACTCCGTTCAGAATCTAAAATTGAAAAAGTACGCGACTTTAATATTTTAAGCGACTCAGTGTCGGGCAACTGCTGGAAACTATCTAATTTTTAATCCGATAATGCATTAAACAGTAACAACCATCATCGTATTTATACAATTTAACTAGGTATCTATGTATAGAGATTTCACCGATACCAGTGAATAAACATCAAAATCCGTTTTTTGCAATTTTAAGCAATTTCTATTTACATAGTTTAATTATAAAACAAATTAGATCGAAAAAATTAGTAAAAAAGGAGAACGAGTTTTGATAGTTAATATGTTTAAATTGAACATGTGTAACAACAATTGTTATTATTTTTTACATTATTGCAAGATTTTTGTATTTTATTTGTAAAATAATTTTGTGTGAAAAACAAAAATATTTATTAAAATGTACAACTCTATGTAACTAGATACAATACGAGTATATGAACGTAACACCGTAAACCTTGTGTTAAAATTAAGAATAAAACTAAACTTATTGGTGAGTGCTATGCATTAGAATGCGCATTGTATATTATATATTATACCTGATCAACGAAAATAGGGCATACGTGATAAAAAATTATTTTTCTTATTTTTATAGAATTTTGCATGATATTTCACATGGTGAAACCCAGAAAGTTCTAAATCGTTTAGAAATTCCGAAAAAATGAACAGAAATTCTAGTATAAATAAGAAAAAAAAAGACATTTTTTTGAAAATCTGTAATTAAGTTAATACATCGAATTATAAGTTGAAAAATATGATTAAACGTTAGAAAAACGTTATTTCATACAAAAAAAAGTGATATTTTAGACAAAAAAAAAAAAATTAAAAAAGAAACCATGCAGATTTTATATTTTTCTTCATTGTTTTTTCTTACGATCTTTTTTTTTCAAATTTCAGAGTTTGATGAAGATGGATTTTGTCTTCGCGCATTCATGTTTTTCGTTTTCTTGGTAATGGAATCGGATCTTCTTTCTCATCTTCATTAATCTTCAACTTTCGTTTTTTTTTTTATATCAACTTTTTTTCTGGTAGTGGATCCACAATATCTAATTTAGATGAATCTAAAACTAGGCTGCGAAGGTTGTGATTTACGTACCACTGCCATTTCAAAGATAAACCTGGTGGTTGCAAATATTTTGGTGTTTTAATATCAATCAGCTATAATTGGAACTGAAAGGATTCTACGTCTTCGCAATTCGTAAACTTTTTCGATTTGATACGGTCTGCGTCGATTATAAAATGATGATATTCGTTTATCTTTAATATGTGTTGTCTCGAAAACTTTTTTGCGCACAAAAGCTTCCTTTTTGTGGACTAGGTCACGTATAACGACTAAGGTTCTGAATTTGAAATATTTCAATGAAATATTGAAAATATTTTTTCTTCTTTTAAACATGTTTGGTTATAGACGATTATAAATAATATATTGATTATACACAAAAAATATTGATGGTTAATAATTTAATATGTTTATATTTATCAAATGTTACATTTTGATTTTTTTTTAATTAAGAAGAGGTATACATTTTATTTTTTTTATCTTTTTTGTTAATTTATTTTGATTATTATTAGCTGTTTATTTATTAAAGTATAAATAATTAACACTTGTTATATTTTTAATATTTAATAATTTAAAATAAAAATCTACACCCGATTATTTTCAATCATTTCAATCAATATTTTTATCTTTCATTGAAATGAAATATTTCAAGAAAATAAAGTTCATGAAATGTTAAAACCCTAATAACGACAAACCGAGAAAAAACGATTCCGAGCCGTGTACTTGATTGATCTTACATCGTATGTGCATCGATTTCGGTCACATGAGACGATAATTCGTATATTACTATGTTGTTTTAAAATTTAAATTGGGTTTTTTTTTGTTTCGCACACAACAAATGGTAATAAGGATCTCGTCTGGTGCGATGATACGTCGTCTAATCTTTGACAGATCATCATAACTTGTCCTATACGGCCTGTTACGGTTAGACAGTCTCAGTCACCGCGAGTGAAATACATTTACGAAAACAAACGGTACTCGAAGTTATAGATCGATAGGAATGGATAAAAGGATTTAAGTGCTGGATGCTGTTTTAGCGCGATGGGTGCGCGGAACGACGTTTCAACAACTATAATGAGGAACAGTTATTGTATCCGCCGCGCTGGGATTCAGGAAGCAGTGAACGACGAAACAGAAAAATGAACGGTCGATGACGACAATCCAGAGACGCCGAACACATTCCTGAATAAAACTCTCAACATTTCGTTAAGGTTGATGCTGCCGCATTGAATCACTGAAGTGCCGAGTCAATAAGATATTTCCAAGTATACTTTAAATACTAACGAGGGAAACTGTCGAAAAATCGCCAACATTATTGGGCAATAAATAATAATTTAAATAAATGTATCATAATTTACAATAAATTTATAATACGTCCTTTTATTTTATTATTCATAAATGTATAGTATAGTTTAAAAATAATAATACATATGTATTATGTATGAATAATTTATTTGAAGAAATACATTTTTCATAAAAATCAAGTTTTTTATTTTTATTTTTTTTTTTACCGTTCTGATTTAAGAAATTCGTATACAAATATATGTTTGCTTTGGTTCCAAAATATCATTAGTGGATGTGACTGTAGTATTGATGTAATCATTTCCATAAAAAAAAAAGAAATAAATACATAGTAAATGTACCATGTGCATTGTACACGCTCGTTTGAATAATAAAATCACATTCCCAGCTTAGGTCGCTACAACAGAATACAAAGTTATATTAGATAATATATAAACATAAATGATTAATTAAAATTGACTAACATATTAACATCTATTAGAATTATCGAGTTTCCTAGTCTGACAAATGTTTTCGTGATTTGTTTTGAGTTTATAGTGGCTTACGCTTTTTTTTTTTTTTTTATTGTACTCTTTATTAAATTACATGATACATATAAACTATGGAAAGTATGTAAGCATAAAAGTTTGAGAAAAAAGTATTGATTTCGAGAAATCCGTCTGCTTTGATTACGAATTTGTAAAACAAGTATAACTCGATTCTGTAAAATTTTTGAATAGTTATTAAAACTTAAGGTTGTTGAATTTACACAAAATGACTATACATGAGAGCTTTGTAATTAGTTAAATCAGATTTCTGCTGGGTTTTTAATTGGGTGATAATAAAGTAGTAAAAAGTTCTTAATTCAATGAGTTATGACGTAACTTGTTATAGTTTTTGTCCGTTTACATAAACTAATATTAACTATATGGTTTTCGATATAATTTAAAGTACAGTTTTTTACACGAGATAGTTTACACTAAACTACGTATATATAATACTTGACTAAAGTTAAAATGAAGTTAATATTTATTTCATAACATTAACATAAAACTACGTTATTTAAACAAAAAAAAAAAAAAATTGTGTTTCTTTAATTAATATATTTTTCTCGCGCATCAATAATTGAACAAAATTAATTAAAATAATTTTAATTGGAACAGGGAAAATAATGTTTTTTCGATTTTTTTTTTTTATTTAAAAAGAAAATTAATATTCTTAATAATCTGTTTTATATTTTTTATACGAAACTTGGATTATAAAATATTTAAATATTCTTTAAGTGCAATGTTTAATTTTGAAATTTGCTCTAAAAATAATGTACACAATAACTTATTTATATTAATAATCATTGAGTGTTGCTAGACATAATATTTATATCGATTAAATATTTGATCTGTATTTTTTACTAAGATACATGATACAAAAATAATTTAAAACAATGCCGTATGTTCTAATATTTTTAACATTTGTAAACCGTTTCAGGTGCAACTTAAAAACTTGAACAAATGCAAATTTCAATGAATATTAAATTTAAAATTTAATGGTTAAAATTTTGTAAATATTACGATCAATGATGACATTTTCAGAGGGAATTGTTTATCAAATTGTTCATGATTTTTATTTTTTTTTCATTAATTTAGATTTAATTATAAATTTTCGCAACATTCTCCTTCATTTATATTGATTAAAAATACCGACAGCTCGATACTAGTTAATTGTAAAAGTTTTGATTAGAGTATAACGATCAAAATTGGCAATTAAATCTGATCGGTAAATCGTATTTCGGATTCATCGTTACAAATACACAATGCATAGTGTTCTAAGAATCATCTGGACAAGTATTGTATAGCTACTAGATATTTGAAAAACGATTGTAAACGATCGTGTATTTTTTCTCTCTGTATTCCTCTTTTAACTTTTTAACCTCGAGACAAATATATTTATAGTATGCGTATTTTTAAATAATAACTAAGAAAGAGAAGAAAAAATGTTTAACCCGATTGTTTCCTTTCGCCTTCGGGAAAACGTACACCAGAATTCAGTCGAAAATAATTACAAATATCGACCTACGAGGACGGTGTGATTCGCTGTTCATACAACACGCACTTGACCGTTTTTTCTCAGTCTTTATGCTTAGGTAAATGTATTTTGTATTGAGTAGATGACTCCAAAAAACAAAAAAAAAAAAATAAAAAACGAAAAAAATAAAAAAAAACTAATATGATTTGATATAATTTAATATTGCAAATAATTGCATTAAAAGTAACTTGAATGTGTACAGTAACACAATACCGCCTAGCTCACCACGGTTCTGATAAATATAATTATATTTTTCTCGTTATTGGTTTACGGACAGCGACCCATCGATCGATTTTCGAAAGACCCGATGCGGGGATCGCGACTCACGGGTCGGGAAACGGTGCACCGGACGAACGCATATTCGTTTTGACGAGGCCGATCGGTCCGAAAACGTCTGACTGCACCACCTTAACCGTACCGTCGCATCCCATTGAAAACAACGTACGGCAGGCGGGTTACGAATCGAAACCGTGTGTTCTCGGTGGGAGTAGCGAAATGGAAAAAAAAAAAAAAATGAAATGTAAAAATAAAATAAAATCAACCCCCTTTCTCCCTACCCCGAAGTGAATTATAGGAAAACCGAGTGGGCACCGACCCGTGAGCAAAAATAATAACGAGAGCAAATAAAAACCGTGTCGTCGCGACGGCCTCGTGGCATCCCTTCGTTCCTAGTCCTCCGGACTCCTTGCCGCCGTCGCGTTGCGATTGTAGTATCCGCGTGCGAGTCGCGATTGGTTTGCGATCGTGCGTTAAATACGATCGCGCGTTTTTTCCGTCGGACGAAATCAAAAACGTTTGTTCGGCTCGCGCACGGAACTTTGTTTGCGCTCCAAATGACGGCACATTGTTATTTGCTCAGGGTTTTTTTTATTTTTATATTTCTTCATCCTTCCGGCGCTTTGATGTCGCACCGCAAACACGGGCACGTATTTTATTACGTTCCCGTGCGCGGGCATCCAAACGTTCAATTGTTCGCTACGCGGTAAGTCACTCGGGTGCAACGCTCAGGCGTGTATTTTCATTAAACATAGGTATATGCTTACGAATCGATGATTGCAGAAACGTGACGAGTCACGTACTTAATGAAATTCAGACGTTAGTAAGAACGTGCTTCTGCGCGTTTAGCGTCTTTGGTTACGTTTCTTTTTTTTTTTATCAGATAAACAAATAACGATAATAATCACTGATTATTAATATCGGTGTACGTACACTCGACGCGTAGAAACACATGATTAGCGTACGTTTTTACTAATACCTCAATTTCATAGAATACACGACTCGTGACGTTTTCTGCGATCACCGGTTCGTGTACATTAACGAAAACAAAATCGTTTCCGGGGAAATGTGCTCTACGAGCTGCTAATATAAACGCTCAACTTGGCGGCAATCGCGGGGAAAAAGATTTTCAACCGAACCGGTGTAAATCGACCGATTTGATCGAACGCAGTAGCAACAAAACGATATCCGTATCGCGAACTAACGATGAAAAGTGTAAGTGAGACACAAGCTCCGGACGGTATTCCGATCGCAGTGTTCGGACTACTGTATTGCGAAATACTTTTTGATTTTTTTGAGTAAGTATTTAATACAGTAGTTATTTCGAGTTTGGTCGAACATTTCGAAATATTCAAACATTTACGAAAATATCACGAATTATGTTGCTATCAACAGTTGATAAACGCCCGGCCTTTTAGTACGTCCGGCGCAAATATACTACTGAAATGCAGGGCTTGAAACCGAAATTTTTTTTTTCGATTTCGGTTTCTGATACCGGTATTTATTTTTTCCGATTTCGATTTCGGTTTTGAATAACGGTATTCACTTTTTTCGATTTCGATTTCGGTTTCGGATATCGGTATTTAATTTTTTCGATTTCGTTTTCGGTTTCGATTTCGATATCGGGTTTTAACGGTTTTAACCGGTATTCAAAATCGGTATTCAATACCGGTTTCAAGCCTTGCTGAAATGCATTGTATACTAGGGTGACCCATATGTCCTGTTTTAAACACGATTGTCCTGTTTTCAGCTTGTCATCCTGTTTTTTCAATCGGAATTAAACAGGACGCATTTAGTTCTGTTTTCAATGACTGTCCTGTTTTAATACTATTTTTCACTATTTTTTTCATCAAAAATTGTGTCGTCAATAAAAAACTAGTTTAGATATTTTTAACTATGAAATTCAGTTATGTTGAGACGTTTATTTTTGGTGTGGGGTTTTCCCGAAATTATGCCGATGTCGATCATCATCGATGAGAATAATAAATCACTATTCTAACTTGATATAATAACATTCATAACACTAGTACGTTAATTATTTATATAAATGTTATGTTTTGTCAATCAATTATTTTTTTTACTCATTGCAAAAATAGTGTCCTGTTTTTTTTTTTTTATTTTTATTTTTTTTTATAGGTACCCTATTACATCCTATTTTATACCGTCAACGACACGGACGAAAAATATTATTCTTGTTGACGCTTTAAGAGTTATACAGTTCTAAGTGAAAATATGATTATGCAAGATATCATTGTAGTGGGTTCGGACAGGTTTATATTCCACCATTATCGAAAAAAAATGCAAAAATTTAAACCGTGTTCAACGTTTTTCGTAAATAACGAACAGAATTTTAGTGTTTTTATTACTGCAAATACAGTAGAAAACAACTAATCAGTCGAAACGAATTTGTATTTCATATGCACGATAAAATATATTCGTTGAAATTCCAAATATTTTCCGAGATACGGTTATTTTGTTTTATTTTAACGATAACTTACATACCTACTTTATACTTGTTTGATGTGAACGATATTTTCGTTTATTTCCGTTTAATTCTTCTGTGTAGAACATATACAATCCCAACATTTCGGAAAAACTTAAATATTTTAATTTAAAATTGTAGATAATTATTTGTTTATTTGCGTGAACACGATGATGCACGAACAAGGAACCAACAGTATGTAGTTTTAGTTTATAAAATATTGTACCCAATCAACTATATTTGATATTAAATAAAAGTTGAAAGTTTTATTTTTTTCAGTGTCAGTTGTACGCCATACTTGATTATTTGAGTATTTGAACACTTCAATGTTATTGGAATATATATGTTACATTTTACTATACTTATATACTATATACTATCTTTATTTTTTTTACCCAATTGGCAAGAGGTCGTATGAAACTCTTAGAGCACTCTTATAGTGACAGAAAAAAAAAATGTTGGTGCTGAAAAAAAAAGAGATCATATCGCTGTTCAACAAATTATTTCCTCGCGACTTTCTGCAGAAATACACGCATTCATATAAAATTATTTATAATATAAAAACAAGTATCATTTATTCTCGTTAAAAATTTGCGAGTTTACTGCTTCGTGGGCAATAACTTGATCGTACTTTAATATTTTTTTTTTTTTTTTAATTGTTATGTTAAACAGTTTAAATAGTCACGTAATTTATATAAAAAATTATTTCAAGACGATTTCGACAAAATGTTTAAAAAAAATTTTTTTCATTAGTATAGGTACATACTTCATTTAATGTTGTATTTGCCATTTGTATAGTGATACGTGTTATAAACTAAAACACGATAAGTTATGAAGAAAAAAATATTTGAAATCAGTTAGTTTTATTTGGAATCCAATAAAAAAAAAAAAAAAAAAGTAAAAAAATAATAATATTTTCGCGTTATAATATATAACTTCTTAAGTTCCAATAGAAAAGACATAATCCAAACAAAAAAATCATAACTATCGTCGCCTGTCATTTATCTCTTTGAGTACACAACTAAAATGTATAATATATTATATTTTTTATTTTAAACAATGTTAAATTTCTCAAGTCTGAAAAAAACTCAAAACAATCTCTCAAATCTCCATATATCTAAACTCATTTCTCATAAATTATCTGATAACCCTATCCGTTATCTCAAACGTAATTGGCCACGAGATATACTATATAACATTTTATTTATCTCAGTAATATTCTAGTAACTTATCCCCCTATGTTCTAAATTGGAAGTAATGTCAACGAACGCTTTCTTCCCTAGCGTTGCCACATCAAGTACTCTATTTTAACCTATTTACTTATTATATTTTTTTGTGTACTCAGATTGTAAATATCTCTTACGAATAAAAAAAAAGAAAAAAAAAGATGTGACAGTGTTTCTTACTTTCAATTGACATATTATTGATATATTATAGGTATACTACTAGGCTGTGTCCGTGAAAAGAATCCTTCTCAGTTACATGATTGTACACATTTTTCTTTCATTTTTATCCTCGGTTCCTATAAAATATTTTCATTTTTTTTTTTTTATGTTGATTCTACTGTTGCTTCAATAATATATACTACTTAATTTAGGTTATTCTCATCGCGTTTGTCATAATTTAATTTGCCACAGGTCATAGTTGGTAAATAATTTAATTTTTATATCGTGCAGTAAGTTCTAAATTGTTCAATATTCATTGTGGTGGTCGGATATTATTTTTTCATTTCTCACCTTAACCCTTCACTGCATGCAAATTTATACACGAATAGGGTTCTATAGATTCATATGATTAATTGATACTGGTTAATGTCCATATGAAAATAGTGTTCTCTGTTAGAAAAATAACTAATCTGTCGATTTTCGTGATTGTTTTTGTCATTTGAATGTTGTAGGCGCAAAAAATGATGTGCTCACTGATTGTCGTGGTGAAAATTTCAAAAATAGATAGCTGATGACAAATAGTGTTTGTACGATATTTTCCCAGTATTATAACACTTTGGGAGTTGAAAAAATATTAAATGTTTTGTTATTGTATTTGTTAACGACATTAACTATTCGTTAAAAGTTATAAATTCCTATTGCGTTTATTTGATTACATTGTAGTTTTGTACATTGTACCTCAATAATACAATTTAGTGTAAGAGTGTAATTTTGCGTCAACCGCTTTATTACTTTTTATTTTTAATTTTTTTAAATTTTTTTTTTTTCGACCTATTGTTGACTCATATCATTCACGCTTTATTACCCGTCATGCATTCAACAACTCAATCCTAATAAACTTCCGTTTACCACTGGTTCTCAACCGGCCTCATTCTCACTTGATATTCTAATCCTTCGAACGCTTCTCGTTATGTATATCCACTCTTTTACACATCCCTAGTGCTCAACAACTGTAGCACTATAGTTAATTTTTAGGTCTTGGAAGTACCTAAATAAGCGTTATTTATAAAAATAACAAAAATAAATTTGAAAATATGCAGAACAGTATCGTCAGTAAATTTCAGTTTTATTTATCTAAATTATTTGGATTTTTTGAATTTTACAAATTTGAAATATTTTCCATAAAACATGTTGAAATAGATATTCAAAAACAAAGTAATTGTCCGGCTCTGAAACGATTCCGAGTGAAAAAGGTTGAATGGATCTGTTTATATTTCTAAATATCATTGATTTTGTAAAAGGATAAAATTTCTTGATAATTTAATGGTCAATATTTTACAAAATATAAAAAGGTATCTAAAAATTGCGGAAATCGAAAATTTTTATAAACAACACACAATTCTTTAAAACATTGCGAAAGAATGAAACATATTTAACTGTTTATCATAACAGACACAGGACAATGACTATGTTCCCTGGACATACAAATTTAAAAAGAAGACCAAAGCCCATCCCTAGTCAGTATATAGCCAATACAATGTTTTATTAAAATTAATTTTACTTATTACTATAAAATTTAGTTAATTACGTTTTGTTTAAAATGTTATGTTGTGTTATGTTAAATTGGGAATGTTATTAAGCTATAAAAAATAATAATCTTTAACTAAATCATTAATGTTTCAATGGAAATTTCTTTAAATATCTAATTTTGTCAACATTTGATTTATTACGTTTTTATTTATTACATTTTATATATTCTATAAAAACTTTTTCGGGACTTTTAAGAATTTTTCTTTTATGGCTGTTAATAAAATTTTATGAATTCTCGATACTAAAAATATAGTGAATTTCCCTGATTTTTATCGATTTTTCAAAATTTAATATTCGAACTCTTGTATTTTTTTTTTTCTAAATAAAGTTTAATTTTCATCAATTAACAGAAATTGTGAAAAAAGTTGTATAATATTTTCAGGACTTAATTAGATAAAAATATAATAAAAATAAGTAAATAAAATTAAGTAATAAACAATTATTACATCAACATTTTCGATGAAAAGGAAAGAAAAGATGAAAATTAAAATGTTTAAAAACACCTCAAGGCAACTAATTGAATATTATATATATATATATATATATATATATATAAATATATAATATTAACTAATTGAATATTATACCATTTAATGTAATGTGATATATGAGTAAGCATTGAATGAAAATATCATGTCTTTAATATTATCAATTTTTGAGTTAGAACGAAAACGAAAATTCGATTTTGTCGTAAACCGATTAGTATAATATACTATAGTATATATTATATATACTATATATTATAGTTATGCCGTAATTTTAAAAGTTTATTTATTTATTTTTTCAAGTGTAACTTTTCGTCAATTGTATGCAGAAATAAAGAAGAATGTTAATAAATTCGTAAAACTGTGTTTTGACCAGTCGTCTAAAATAATGCCATTGTTGGATAAACAATATAATATATTATAGCTATATTATAGCGTTTGAAGGTGATTTGAATAATATCGATTCATACTTACGTTATCCACTCTTGAGTATACACATGTGTATTGCAATATTCCGAAACGGAGACGATGAAATGTTAGTTGAACAATTTTTTGAAAATCTCATTTCATGAATATTTCTTTGGTAGTCGAATAAAAAAAAAAAATAAAAACATAAAATAAATCATTCAAAACCATTAAAGTGCACTCGATGAGATCAATAATCGAAATGTTATTATTAAATAATAGTAGTATATTATGTAAATCTAACGCCAAATAAACCATATAAACCATATACACTCTCATGACTTACATGTTAAAAAAAAAATCAAATATTGAACATGCAAAAAATGTAATTGCAACGTATTATTACACAGGGAGAGGTGGGCGTTTGTAAGTTATAATCATAAACGAAAATTATTATTATAATTATTATTTTTATTATTATTATTATTACGAGACGAATACACACGTATCGTTTTATTATTTTAACGAATATAAAACCATCGTCGCAGAATACTCCGTAATTTAACATGGGATTAAATTCGTCGGGCGTAAAAAAAAAAAAAAAAAGAACGAAATAAAAATAAGAACGAAACGAAAAAAAAATATGGAAAAATACCGAAACCCTGTAATAATATTTGGTTTTTATTTTTTTTTATTATTTTTATTATTATTTTTTTTTTTTTCAAATGTAATCAAAACTGGATTTTCGTAATGATGTCGCATAATAATAATCCTTTGTTTGCCTCGCAACGTTTTACAATTCCTTCTGAGTTACGTAATAATATATGTAATGGTTTTATGGCGGTTTTCTTTTTCCATCAGCCTCCGACCGGAATGCAATCGGTTATAATTAAATTTGAATCACTCCGCGCGCGCGGAATATTGGTTTAACGTCGGGAGATTTCATCTCGTCGAGTTCATCAGGAAAAACATTTTCTAACATTATATTAATTTTCCGACCTACTCGGTGTGCAGCTACTTTTACCGTTATTTCTCGTGTCTCGTACATACGCGTAAAATAATGTTCACTAATTTTCCACCGGCACATCTACGCAAGAATGATCGTCGAGAAAATAATATCATGCAGAACACGGACACCCCTGGGATGGTTGGCAAACAAAAATAAAAAAAATACAAAATACGCAATTGTAGCTCTAAAATATCGATCGCGGTAAAAATGGTTTTTAAAACCCTCGAAGCCATCTAATGATGAATGATGTTCTTCTCTCCGAGTAAATTCGAGCGAACTCCGCGAAACGGAGACGGCAAATCAATACGCTTGCACGTGCGCTCGCGTGTACAGTACAAATACGTATGCACGCGTGTGCGTGCGCGCTCGTACACGCAAATTTATCATTTTCACCGTCGGAGGCGAAGTCGATTTCGATCTTGGTGGCTAAACACGGCACCTTATCATAGCAGTCAACTGCCAGCCATCTCTGTAAGGTTTCGAAACGAAAGGATGTGTGTCTGCGCAACCGTACACGTGGCGTGCGGTAACCGGCCAGCGCACCAAAGTGATTTTCTCCATTTTTTATCGGACAAAAAATACGTATCCGTTCGTTTCGCACTTACACAGTACACTTACTTCGTATACGGTTCAAGTGCATGGTCGGACGCCAAACACTCGTACAACAACGTACGACGTAGCCGTTTGCCGAGACGATGAAATCTAACCGACGGTCAGTTACTGCTCGATAACGCATTTTCGGTTGACGTTCGCGGTCCGTGAACAGTATCCGTTGCGTTTCGCAACGTAACTGTGCACCTTTTTACACTCGTCGGCTGTGTTTTTTCGCGCATTTGAATGGATCCGCAAACCGAACGAATCGTCTACGAACGCAGTTGATCCTTGTAAGATTCAGTGCACAAAACACTTATTGGATAACATTAGAAACCACAATATCAACGTGTAATAACTGTGTTGTTCGTGTTCGTTTCGGTTACTCTTTGGACAGTATGCTGATGAACGAAGAACATTAAACTTAATTTGAAAAATAAAAAAACCAATGATAATAATTGAATATTAAATTTTGAAAAATCGCGAACATTTACATAAGATTTTAGGAGTTCAACGTGACAGCAAAAGACCGATCGAAGTATTTTAATATTACCGAGAGTAGTAATACGATTATTAATAAAACGAAATATTTTGGTTTTTATTAAAACCAAATACTGATTCGAGTGCAGCGAGAAAACGTTTATTGGTGATTTAATTTGTGAACGGTGGGTGGACTGGATAAATTGTAATCTCCCAAGCTGAATTTGGTTCCCACACCGCCTCTGCGAATACCTTTACGCGTACAATATTATAGAAAATGTTTCACTGAACATCACGAGTAAAATTTAACAATGCAAGCTTACACCATAAATATTGAATACGTAGTCTCGCCAGAGATTATTTTCGTATGAGACGTTCTGCGGTGTTTCTTTAACGTGAAAAAGTCTCACGGAAATAATGCGATATACGTTTTGAGAGTTATGTGGAAATATTACAAACATCGAAAGGTTTAAACGCTAATGCGATGTTTACGAAGTAAATTCAGATACAAACGAATAGCTTCATGAAAAAAGGGCTTAAGTCCACAGTTTTGTGAAAACATGATTGTCGCAGATTTTATTTAATTATTCCTGAACGCATCGATTCATGTTAAAACGACTTAAGTCACATTACTAGAACTAATATATAAAAAATATGTAACTATTTATATATATGTAACTCATATAAAATATACAAATATTTTTTTTATTTACATAGTTTATTATTGAATATTAATTGAATTAACGTTTTTTTTCATTTTACCGAAAGTTTAAAGTTATGGACTTAAATCCATTTCGCATGGATCGATTTAAATTAACAATATGTGATCATTGCTAAGAGTAAGTACGCAAACGCGCTTGTGTTTAATGTTAAAATAAAAAATATTAAAATTTTCTTTGGGTACAAACCTTGCACGAATAAGGTTTTTTTCTCTTGTATGTAGTTTTTATACATTTTTAGGTAGTATCTTGTAGTTGCATTTTTCAAATAGTTACTGGTCGTATGCATTGTAAGATAATTATTTCGTTTACATTTCTCCAAATACGGGTTTTGTACGATTTGAGTTCCTGTATTATTAATTTGGCTCGTATTTCATTCGAATATTCGTTAAAACAATCGTGTCTGCTTTCTTTAAGGTCGAGTTGGTCTTGACTCGTTTCCAAAAACCCATTTCAATTAGTTCTCGTAAACTATACCCACGACGTGTACGTTAACGTTGATATCCCGTACGGATGTTTTTATTATGATTCACGCCCAACTGACCGTTTTGTTTCACGACCATACAGTACGGCGTTCAAAAGAATGAACATCGCATTAGCGTTCGAACATTTCGAACTTACGATGTTTCCACGCAAAATTCGAAACTTGCATCGTTGTATTTCCGTGAGACTTTTTCGCCCCGCGCGCCGACGAAACGCGCGTTCAGAGAAACACCGCAGAATGCAGTACGGAAAAATTATCGCTGGCGCGACCACGTGAGTTCGACATTTGCACGTGAACGTGAACTTGCACTGTTAAATTTCACTCGTGGAGCGTTGCGAAATACCGTTGTACCGACGTACGTTTTTGCGGAAACTTCGACCGCGAGTAAGTAACAATCGAACTCGAAGCTGTCGTATACGCCACGCAAAGGCTTGACGTATAACAACACTAAAACAAAGTATTTGTCAGTTGTTGGACACTCTAACCGTCAAACAAGCACGTGAAGAAAAACCTAATAATTGGCCTGGACGACTACCTTATTAAGTGACAAAGAAGACGATCTAGCACTGCTTAATAGGATAGTCGAAAACAGGTTCTTTAAAAGGCTTACATTCCCTTACGGCTCTAAAGTTATTTTACACACGAAACAACTGTCAAAGAAAAAGATCTAGTACTGGATGTTTCGAGCGCGAGTTAATCTTCACCTAAACAATATTGTACTCTCCCCTCAAACTGACAAAGAATAAGATCTAGCACTGGATTGAGGTTTGAAATACAATATAGTTTTAATACCCTTTTTGTAAGTGTACCAACTTTTTCATAGACTCACGCAAAATACTTAAGAACACCTTTTATAGTTATATTTAAAACCTTTTAATTAAAGACAAATTAAATATATTATTACTACAAAAAAACAAAAGAATGACCGATCACTTCACTTAGTAAATCGGTCAGCGTTCCGTCCTCCGCATCGATGGCAGTAGAACGAACCCTTATCACGTCCTTCCGGCGGCGTTTTATTCTATTGCCATCTATCTGGTCAGCATTTCCTGAAGGTGGTATGTGTGTGTGAGTTTGCTGACCATGTATTAATCTCATAAGAATAATCAAACTAAATTAAATGTTAGGCACCATCCACATTGTAGTGATGATACAACAAAGCCACGCGCGAACCAAGCGTACAGGTGCGAGACACCCGTTAATGAGAGACGCAAAAGCTGCACGAGCGTTGCGAACTCGAACGGCGACAGACGCAAAAGTCTTATGACGTGTCCTACGTTGCGAACGTCGACCGACGGAGACGTTCTTCTCCGAATGCAAAAGCCCTGCTCACGACGATGGTCCGCGTCGGGTCGGGCTCGAACTCCTCGTCGCATAGGCACGCGCTGAAGTCTAAACGCCGTTCCGCGTACATCGGATCGAGGCTGAAGTCGGTGCCTGCCCGAGCGGAAAACGTTTTTCGCAATCGGCCGTCGGACGTCCCTTCGAGGACGTGCCGCTGCTGCCGTCGGGCGTAATGAGCACCCCCGTGGAGCGCGCGTGGACATGTGCTCCGTTAAGTGGCACCGGACCTACTGTGTGCAAGGTAGGTGGATCGATGACATTGATCCGCCTCCCGAAGTGCATTGATTCGGTGCGCTTCGAACAAACCGGTTTCCCGTCCCGTACCGCGATTCCTTTGACGTCGCTCACAAACGGTAACGTTTCGGTAAGACGAACGCGATTCATTATCACTTCCAAGTACGGCCGAACCTCCGAAAGGCACAGTACGAATAACGCGGTGTACACGATAGTGTTTAAGATCAAACGTCTTGTGGATCGAGGTCCGACGAAGTAGGTCACCGTGGTCAGCAGCGAGCACTTAGCGAGTGATGCGAGAAGAATAGAGATAGCTAGCCGAGGAAAAGGGCCTGTGGACGAGAGCTAGTCGGCGGATAGTGCGTGTAGGAGTTGATTACGGGGACCGGTTCCAGGGGCGTCGACAACGTTGGAAAGGCGATCGGAAAGAACGGAAGGGTCAGGCCGATGAGGTTGATCAATTGATGAAACCACGAAGAACGGGAGAGCAGACATGAGGTGAATGGGACGAGACGCCGCGAAACGTGGAAATGTTCTTCTTTGAATTCTTCAGACTGTGGTGTTTTTTTTATAATGAAAAACTGTTTTCGTATAGAATAGTTGCTCTGTCTACGTTCAGGGTTCGGCGTCCCTGGTTACGTACAGGTTCGATGTATATTACGTGCACAGTAAATTATGGCGGTAGAACAAAAAGTTCTGTTTCCCCCTCTCCTCATCTTATGTCGTCCACAGATTCCGTTTTGTTTTCGATTGCAACATTACTCATTTTTTTATTTTATGTAAACATTATTATTATGTCATTATAATAAGCTTTATTTTCTACCTCTATTTTATACATTATTATTTTTAGTAATATCAAATATCTAAATCCGCCATGATAAATTATTATTATTATTATTATTATTATTATTATTATTATTATCGATACGCGTTGCACAGAAATATAACACTATATTATAATGATTCAAAAAATGATTAAAATCCCGAGAAATGTTTATGTTGAATGAACTGCAATGATTGTTTTCGCAGACAGTATTGTGTCGGATATTATTTGCGTTCGCTCAACATGGGAATTTTCGCACTATTTTGTTTTTTTATTATAGATTTATAACATTTTTCGATGCGATATTTGAGAATTTCATTGGTAATTGCAATTTAATAAAACGAGACGAAAGGGATGCACGAAAATGTTACAACAGTCGAAATAACGATTTTCTTTTTTTGTTTTTACGTTTTTCGCATTTTCAACAAAACATATGTTGTAATCCTTAATTTTATAACACGAAAACACCATTAATAAATCCTTTTATTTTGACTGTTGAAATTGTATCCTTTGTTCTATATTTTAATAACCTTGCCGAAAAAAACGTACAATACTCTTTAAAATAAAATAGAAACACTCAAACGAGTATAAACAAGCACGCCGGATAGTAGTTTTAACAACTGAAATTGTGTTCTCGGATATAGTAGGTAACTTGCATTCTATTCGTGAACGAAATCCTATTGTATAATATTATCTTATAAGACGTGTAAGATTTTTTAAATCAGTTATATTTACCGTCGATAGTAATCGTTTGTAATATAATATCATCGGTTACAAAATATATTATACCTAATTCACTACTTAGTTCAAGTGCCAATTTAACGGGGGTTTACCGAGTGCGTTCCGTTTTTTATTTTTATCTTTTTCATAGCCCGAGTGCGTCCGCGATTTTATCTGCAGTTTTTATCGTATAGCCCAAGTAAGTCCGAGGTTTTATCAAATACTTTAACTGAAGAGCCTGATTGCGTCCGTGCAATATACAGTGAATTCCCGTTACAACGAACTCCAAGGGACCGAATTTTTTTTTTTCGTTATATAAGGAAATATCGTTGTAACAACAATTTGAAAATTTTAATAAAAAAAAAAAAAATTAAAAACATTTTTTACAACATAATTATGTAGATGGTGAATGTTTGTAAATATGAAGTCCGGTACATCAACTACAACACAAAATGTAACAAGGTAATTTATATGAGCATAAAAAAATACTAAGACACTCACCTACAATTATTCGGTGTAAGTTAAATAAAAGAGATAATATGATTTTAATATGAATAATGAATAAATCAAAAATTTTTTTTGGAGTGTAAGCTTCACCTCTTTGTGGTGCACCCTGGGTAACTCTAAATGAACTGGGATGCATTCGGGCTATGTCAAAAAAAAAATAAAATTATTTCTCGGGACGCATTCGGGCGATACATTTTTGTGAACATGCTTATAACAATAAAAAAAGTATTTTTTGGGACGCACTCAGTATATCCCCAATTTAACATTTGATTGGTACATTATGATATTATTTGTAGAGATGTGCACACCATTGACCTAGATATTACATTATTGTGTAGATTCCCATACAGCATTCGTCAGTCATAACGATTGAAATAATAATTTTTATATAATATATATATATATTATATGATTTGAGTTTAAATATATAAAATCAATACTTTATACAATATCGAGAATATATGTATTTATTTATATCTAATTTTTCATTTTACATGTATTAAGAATTGATCAACAGCCGAAAAAAAAAATTTAAAAACTAATGATAATTGAAAATTGTATAAATATATAATACTTCAATATTTAAAAATGTATAACCAATGGATATTAAACATTTGCTAAATATTTTAATTTTATTTAAATATTTATTGAACATCGAATAAATATGTCTATTCTGTGTGGGTTCGAGGGTTATTACATAATCCATATATTAACCCGACAAAATCATAGTTGGTTTGTTCTGCTCGGCCTATGGTAACCTATATGAACTAAAATATGGATTCGGCGAAAATAATACAGGCAAATTTGATTAGGTCCATTGTCTGTCAACCCTGTATTATAATTTCCTGAGCCACCTGAATTATTGTTCCGTTAAAATTTAAGTACGCCCACGGGAATTGGATAATCACCGCCGGTGAATTTCGAATAAATACCTTGTGCGTAAAAAATTTAAAAACAACTTCTGTTTTCGCCTCGAGAAAATTAATTCTACAGCTCCGTGCCTGTAACGCGATGCAATGCATATTTTAATTAATTTAAACTGAAAACACTACAGCGGACGTCTATATTAAACGAGTATAAGTGCGGGTACTCGACTTTCTGCACAAAATCCTGTTAGCTATTTAATATAAAATTTCTCTTAACGTTTCGGAAGCATAACGTAACGGCACCGTGTAACTTTACGCGCTGAACTTTAACAGATTAGTTGTTTTTTATCAACCATATATATATATATATATATATATATATATATATATATATATATATATATATGTGTGTTTGTGTGTGTGTGTGTGTGTGTAAATTTAAAATTACTTTTTATATATCTCATTCCAAAAGGTGAGTCTTAATGTTTGATCGTAGTATCAATAGTAATAATTTTAGTGGAAAAAAATGGTTAAAAGTTTTATAAAGGTTTATCAATTGTTTATTTAACCGATCGTGCTAAAACCACAAATTACGTACATTGATATTGTAATGTGTTTAATGATACAAATTTATGATACGTAAATTACTTTTATCGTGTTTTAAATACCGCATCTATATGTATACTCGTAGAATTATTAAATACAATTTAGATTTTATCATACCAACGTGAAAAAATAATAATTTCGATAATGATATAATTCACCTGTAAAACCATTATTTATTTATTTATTTATTTGTTAGAATTTACGGGTTTGATAACCCAATTACAAGTTTAGTATAGATACAAGATGTGAGGTTCATATAGCACAAATACAATATGTATAAAATAGGTTACAAATTAATTATATTGTTGCGATTAAATCATGTAAATGTGAAAATGTATGATAGTAACGAATTAATGTTTTAAAACCACTTAATGGAAATATTGCGTTTAGAAATCGAATCGAATTGTTTTGGTAAAAAATACAAAGAATAGATGACAATTTTACACAAAAAGTACTCCGACATTTGCAGTTAACGATTTTCGGGTCTGTGTGTCTAAATTAGTTCTCAGTGGTAAATCTCGTACAATAATAATTTGAGTACGCACTATTTGTAATTAATTGGTGTACATTGTGCACAATACATTATACTGTGTTTGTTATACAATATCAGTTTATTATAAAGTATATAGTGTGGCACATAGTATTTTAGTACACCGTAGTTTAATTGAATTTTTTTTTTTTTACTTCACTCCGTTTAAAACGAGTAAAAACTGCGGCAATAAATTTATATTTCGCTTGAAATAGCAGAGACGGCAAGCAAAGTTCCAATATACTTCTAAATAACTTTTCCTATACGTCCTGAATCGAAAGGTTTAGTCATTCAAAAACATTAAATATTTTTATTATTATTTATATGTTTAAATTAAATAGTTCCCCCCCCCCCCCGATTATTAGTACTGGACATATGTCATATAGTTAAAATATGGCCATAATTTTTTTATTTATTTTTCTTAACCCAAATACAATTAGACTTTATTCCAAAACATTATAATATTATATAATCAGTGATAATATACACTCGATCGTTATTTCCATGATCATTGTAATTTATTGTAATTTAAATAAACACGTTCAAATAATTTTAATATGTAAATTAAATCCAATAAAATGCCATTGATAAGTTGAGTCGATCTGGCTAATTGATAAATTAATTTGTATACACGATAAAAAACTAGTAATAATAATTGTATTACAAACGTGATGTATTCCATACAAGGATCACGGGAAAAGCCGTTACAGGGGCAAAATCGATACTGCTTATTATTTATAAGTATTGTTTTTCACTCACAAAACTATATTTATATATAATATTTTATCAATAATGAACGTAAATATATGCTTTGCGGCAAAATCGATTATTAGTTTAATTCATTGTTACTCGTTAATAGCTATTTATTTTAGATCAGGTATTTGGTGATCAAACCTCATAAATAACTGTTCAATTTTCTTTAATACATTTTTTAAATATTAACTATGTATTTTAAGCACCTAATACTCAAAGTAATACTCTCATTAATATAACTCTGTTAAGTAACTTTTAAAAATGTTTCGTAATTCTCTTCTGCAAAATTGATAAGAGGATAATTTAAGATGTGTAATTAAAAATGTTGCTCATAATTAGGGCCCGGATTTATATGCAACATAAATCTATAAAATATGCAGTTTCGTATTATAAATATGTAAAATATTTTTTTATTACTAATTAACAAACTAAAAAATTTTGAATAAAAATTGTATACAATCTAAATATATTATGTATAAAAATCTGCTAAAATTTATTAAAAGAACACATAGATGAACACACAATGTAAACACTTACATTGTGTAAGTATAAAAATATTATGAATTAATTAGGTAAAGTATTATATGTATAAAATTATTATTATAAAATTCAGAATAACATTATTTTCATAAAATTGCGTTTAAAAGTATTAGGTATACTATTTATATTAAATTATTATTTTGAGACGAATACCAGCATGAAGTAATAAATATCGATGATAATTTTTCAAATTGAAAGCTTCTACGATTATCATAGGCGTGCGCAGAGTTTCTGATCAGGTGCAGCACACATTTTTATCGGTCTTGATATACCTTATGTTTTAAGAAGATGACATTTTTAGGAAACTCATTATATATTACATTTATTGTGTATATTACTGTATACAGCAGGTTTTTTCAAACTTTTTAGGCAGAAGGCCACAAAATTTTTTATAAATTACTTGCGGGACGTACGTACACATAAT
Organism: Sipha maydis; assembly: GCA_034509805.1. Lineage (NCBI taxonomy): Eukaryota > Metazoa > Arthropoda > Insecta > Hemiptera > Aphididae > Sipha > Sipha maydis. Next base: position 80,858 of record JASXSY010001150.1, read on the forward strand.
AAAATATATTTATAGTAATATAATATAAAAAAAAAGTCAAAATCAATAATTATTACTGAATTTGGTTTTATTAAACACAACATAGCAAATTAACAAAAATAAAAATAGAATAAATTAGATTATAAATAAAATAACGCTGTGCCTAGAGATCCGGACACCGAATATATAAAACGTTCCTAGACACTGTATGTATAAGAGCGCGGACTTGTAAATTTTAGCACAGTCTAGTACAATAGTACCTATCCAGTAAACACAATTGTCCGGGCTGAAAAGTTTTTGACAATTCCTGGATAGATGTCAACCCGGATCCGGCACAGACATGTGTGAATAGACCTTTAAAAGAGATTTCTTATAAAAATATTAGGTAAATGCTTACTGTTATTAGTATTGAATTTAGGTATTTTTTTGAAAAAACTGTTTATTTTTGGATTTTCACTTTTCATTTTTCGTTTTTTACTCACTATGAAGTTGATGTTATTAGATTAGTATAGATTTTATAATTTATTACTATTATTTTATTACTATTATTGTTATTTACTATTATACTAACCTACTATTATAGAATATAGATTGAACTGATTGAAGTATAATTACTATAAAAAACTATATAATATAACATTATTACAGATTATCTATACTATCATTAATCAAGTATCAAAAATCATGCTGCTGATAATAGATCTCTTATTAATGTTGTAAACGAATTTCGAATAATTCATTGTACTTTGTGACAGAATATACGATAGTAAACGATTATTTTTAATAATAATAATACTTAATCACAGAATAGATAAATATAACCTAACCTTATATTATATCATTATTAAATTATCACATCTACGGTATGTAAAAAAAAAACTTTTTTCAATAAGTTACACATAAATCTTTTTATAGACTATAACTATATCCTTAAAAACCGTCGTCCCAGAAATGGCAGATGCAGCCTATGCTGCATGTGCTGCACCCGTGCGCACGCTTATGACGATTATCTCGAAGCATACTTTTGTACTTGGAAAAACTTTTCTCCTCGTCACAAGATACAATTGGTGCATATTTAAAACTAGATAGATCTTGAATTGACAGTTCTTCGTCGTCATCACATTCCGTTACCTCACCGTTGATTATACTATTGATTTTTTTCAATGTTGAATATATATGATTTTTTACTAAAACATTTTTAAGCTTTGGTTTATCGAAATCTATCCCTGGCCCTCTTTCTTTGAATTTAATTAAAATATTTTCTATGAACAATAGACTATCTCTTAAAGTAACATTAGATTTATCTAGTTTAGTTATTGTATCTATTAAACACTGAAAGTGTGTTGTAATAACGGCATACATTATAATGGATTACTAACAATCGACATTAGATATTTTTACAAACGTAAAATCTACGAATTGTTGAACATGCAACATTTATGCAACTAAAAAGAAATATACAATAAATATGCATTTTCATTAAAATATACAAAAATATGCAAAAAAAAAACTAACCATAGAATCTACACATTACGAAACGTCGATATTTATAATCAAAATTATTCTAGGTGAATTATAGAAGAATATGCATTTGCATATAAGTCCGGGCCCGGCTCATAACACTCGTAATTTAAGTTATTCGATTATTTCTGGAAAATATAAACTTGGTACGTATCATAAACCGCATTATATGACCATGTTAGGAAAGCGAAGAAAAACTAAAAAAATGTTTGTCATCTTACTATTAAAAAATATAAGTATCTAACGAAAACAATTATCTATCCAATTTCAAATGATTTTTTTTTTTGTCTTTACTTGAAATAAACAATCTATACCTTAAGGGCAAAATAAGTTTATGTGGTTAATGTAGACTACATATAAATATATACATACATACATACATACATACATATATACATTTTATTTTATTTTTAAATTAAAATTAAAATCGTTATGATATTAATATAACTCGTTGGTGTATCCTAAACAGTGGTTTGTTGTGTATTAACAGTACACGATTTTGACATTTTTACGTAGGTATGTGCTTTCGGATTATGTCGCGAAACAAAAATTATTTTATACATTTTTACGTTTACAGTCAATTTTAAATGTTTTGAATCGTTATACAAAAAGTACCAAAAAGTAAATATACATTTCGTTGAATAGGTTTTTTGGTTTCTATCCAATATCCATGGAACCTGATACGGTGCAGCCCGAACGGACCATGGCGTCTCGTCAAATAATATAACTCTCATTTAAATAAATAATAATTATCTTCTGTGCATTGTTCGTGATATTAATGTATGCATGCATGTCTTAACGTAAGTAGGGATAAGACGCGGTTCCGCCTCAGCGGTGCTCAAACAAGCGGATGAGGCGGGCGGAGGTCTGAATCCATCTGTTTGCAACGGGTGGTCTAGAATATTAATATACATATACGTGCACGGGAGTAGTGGGGTCGGAGGTACTTGAACGAGTGTCGAGCACACACCGGCTTACTCGAGTGGTCGACGATCGAATGGTCGGGAGGCGAGGGATGACGAGTTGGCGAAAAAGTGCCGTTTTATGATTAGACCGCGATGGCAGATCGGATGGTCGGGTCTAAGATCGGTGGGGGGGGGGGGCATAATACGGAAAACCACTGGTGCATTGTCTGTCGGGTGGTCGCGTTGCCCGTGATGCGAACCGCGCGATTGATTCCACCGGAGCTGGCTGGTCGCAGAGGTCGACAAACAGGTGGGTCAGCTCGTCGCCGATCCCTGTCGAACAATGAGCGGCTGTTGCCGTTCTCGTGTCCGTCGAAACGGGCACCGCCATGCGAAAGTATTCGAGACACGACGCGTCGGAACGTTTGTCAATCTTGTCGTATGCGCTCTACCGGCAACGTTGCGACTGCAGTACGCGCTCAGTTACACGTACTGGGCTACAATTATACTTAGATTTTAGACGATATTATTATAAACTGTACAACATACATTCTACTCGTATGTTATTAGAAACTTATGTTTAGAATGATGTCTCGTATGAGATCTAGAAAATATGTCAGAAAACCTTTAGATTTTTACAGAATTTAAGTCGAACTAGCCAAAGTCTCACAATTTTGTCGCAGTTAAAGGTCTCTTGAAATGATATTCTTCGACTAGCTAGAACCATCTTAGTCAGAGAGTAGTACTACGAAATGGCGGTCTCTATTACTCAATAAACATTTATTTCGTTTGTGCTTGTGTATATACTACGGAAAAAAGTAAAATGTAATAGTCAACGAGTAATATAAAAAATAAAATAAAAGAGTGCAGTTCATTGAACAATTAAATCATATGGAAATCAAATAAAATCATACCGATTTGTTTCACCTGTCGTATACTGTTGATTTTATTGTTCATTGAGCCAATACTGCAGTCGTAATGTTGCCGGTGGAGATAAGATAGCCAAACGTTTTATTCTGTTCGTTAAATATGTTCATCAACATGGAATACATTTTATTTTTTTTTTATTTTTTTACCGTAAGTTTTAGTGACGTGACGTGAAAACTACGAGATGGTTCCCAATTGTCGAATCGGTTCCCGTGCAAGCACTTCGTGATAATACCTTGTTAAATTAACTTTTCAAATTATTATGATACATTCAACCGGCAACTATTTCCTTCCCATTTATACAGACTTAGGACTGTTCTAGAATAACAAATATATGAAATATTTCATAATCCGGTTCAACAGTTCAAACACTGTCTAGAACGCCTAGGTACGGTTAAAAATATTGCTCAGTATTATCATACATAATATACGCGGTCAGGTTAATAATATTAATAGTTTTGCTTGTAATAAACAAAAAAAAAAAAAAATTAAAACTAGAATATAGGTATACAATATTTGTTCCTTAAATCGATAATGTATCATCACAATAAGGTATGCATTTACAACATACGTCTTTAACGAATTGCAGTTTCGAAATTTGGTCGTCTTTCAATTTTTTAATATTCGGTAACCGATTCTAACAGCTGTACACTAGAAAGTAATTTTTTTGGTAACCGATTCGTACATTTTATTTGACCCGAAAACCGATTCCGTATTTACCACGTGACGGGTCGACTGCGGAACGCGTTTCTCCTATTGATTCGCAACTCTGTGCGAAAACTCCAACCGGCCACGGGTCGTCCACTGTTGATTTCGAACACTTATCTTAACATTTCAATGGCATGGGTTCGGGAACACAAACTCGTGTACTATGAGCTGATGAATCAGTGATCTGCGTGAACGGATGACAAGGTGTACATCATTGCCACGAGTAGCCCTGGCCCAGATGATGAGAATTGTGCTTAACGACATTCTGGACGTACAATATTTGAAGTGTGATCCGGAAACGTTCCAGGATAATTTCAATAGCATTAAAAGCTTTAACACTCAAAGTTTGAACATAATATTTTTTTTTAATAAACTTCATAAAAAATAAATAAATCATAACTAAATGTAACAGTTATACAAAATAATTCACTGACGACACGTAAGTCACAGGATATAGATTGAAAAAAAATAGTTAATAACGCAAAGTCACAAAACATACAATTATTAAAGGTCATTGATTATTATTATAATTACTGATTATTGTGTCTACTGCAGAGGACAGAGGTCGTACAGATCGGTAAAGCGATAACTGTGAACGTCGACTTATAAAAACCAAGAATTCTGATATGGTATTATAAAAATAAAATTGTTACAAATCACAGTTATCATATAACAATATAATATATTATGCTTGTGAATCCAATATCCATGAATGTTGGTTTCTTTTCGTCGGTTCGAAAGAATAATTATTTAAAATGAATTATTTGTTCATACTTTGCACGCAATTCTATGAAATGGGTATCGGCTAAAGAAGACTTACATAAACGGTGGCGAGTAGCAGGAAGAGATCTTTTAAATTTTGCTATTATTAGTTGTTCTTACTAAATGAACATTAACATATTTTTATTTATGGATCATTTCATTGCTTATGATGTAAAACTCCAGACATAAAATGAACGTTCAATATTAAAATAAATGGTATAAGGCCGGTTTCACATTAGCAAGCGATGAGCGACAGCGACGGGCGACGAGCGATGAGTGAAATATTAAAAACACAGTTTAATATTGAGGTGTTTATATTGATCGCGATTGCGACGAGCAATACCCGAGTGACACGATTGGTATTAAACATGTTTATTACTTTGTCATTCCTGAGCGATATTAGTGTAATATTTTTCATATTAATGCAAAAATTATTGAATTTCATTATTTTCTGTTGACTATTATATCCTTCACAAGTATTTGTAACAAACATTTAAGTAAAAAATGCTAACATTAGTAACAATTTTATTGCCATATAATATACTACCGATAGCTTTTAAATTGCGTAAATGTTGTTTGATTTTAATAAAAGTAGTAATAAAAAATACTGGCTGTTATATAATCAATGTTTTTACGTTTCAAGTCGTATTCAGTCGTAAACCAGCGAGGCCATGCGGCAGTTTTTCGGAGACACAATAGTGTTGTCAGTACTTATCTTGTCTCTCCTTGTCTAACCATTTTGTGACGTTATTGAACACTAATCGATTGTGTCAAACAGCATAACGCCTTCGGTGCCAACACGTGAGTACCGGATTCACATGTGAGAAAATACGCAAATTAGGGGACAACGATTGGAAAGATCGCGTTCAAAGGAGCTATTTCCTTTGATTTTGTTCAATTTTCAAGAACTTATTAGAAACATAGCTCCTTTTATATGTGAAGGAACGTATCGCAATTTGGTTAATTTTTTTTTTTTTTTTTTGGAGGAATATGAACGATTTATTTCGTTTCTTTATTCTTAAATATAGATGATTTAATAAGTTTTCAGATTTAAGAGAACACTTTAATGTTAGTTTAGAAATTTAGCTGCATTTATGGTTATTATTCAAAGATTTATTTAGTATGCAGTGTCAACCATCAACTCAAAATACGGGCAGCTCGTTTTATTATTGTTATTCTATGTTTTTAATCAAGTTGTTTACGTATAAAGAGCTATAAGATTAAACCTGTATACGATAATATTGACAATGTTTAGAAAACGTCGAGTCAGTCTGCCCTGCTGGTGTGACATCGTTAAATCCTGTGACGATAAATCACATGTAGTAAATATTAAAATCATTTAGGAACGAAAAGTGTTCCATATTCACGAACATTTTTTCAAACCCGGAGGAACGGAATAGGATCCAATCAGTTTTTAGGTAAATGGACATGTACGCGAACTAGTTCCTTTTCAAAAGAACTTTCCAAACCCTTAACGCGGGTCAGACGAACAATAGTTGCTGCAGCAGGTTTTCGCGGTAATTGATTTAATTATTTTTTTCCGCTACACTCGTTTTCCCGGTCTCGATTCCGATATTATAATAACAGGACCGTGTCCTGGTGCTGTGTTGTATAAAAACTATCGGTTATCGATCGCAGGTGGATTTTATTGCGTTTCCGATGACACCCGCAAGCCTACCAAGAGTGTGTACAGAACACGATGATTTCAATTTCGCGTTGCCCATATATAATTTATAATATATATATATATATATATATATATATATATATATATATATATATATATATATATATATATATATATATATATATATACGAATACATGTAACGCGATACGGCCAACGGCACGAAAAACATCAAAGCTCACTCACTCCCCGTTTAAAGAACCAAGCAGTATGATAATATGCGTATAAATATGTACATATTAAATGAGTGCTTTCACGCGTTTCGACATGGAGAGAGTGGTTTGGTTTGAAGTGACGATTCATTTCACGACTCCGAAACTGTATTCGGACGAACGCGCTAACTCGGCAATATAGTTATGTGATATTTATTTGATGAAATATTACACATAATGTTTTTCATTAGCACGATTCGAGCGTTTCGCACTCGGCGAGGAGTTTATTTTAATGTCGTCCCATAACACGAATCAATAACGAGATGACATCGCTGTACGTGTATCTGGTATTTTATCGATTCCGCGGAAAGTGTCGGTTTCGAAAAAAAATAAATGAAATAAATGTTTATCGATTCCGCCGGCTGTTCGTGAAAATCGACTCTCGGGGGTGGTTCATATTTTCACGTGAAATATCCAACTTTATTAACATTCAAAACGTTTATCATTTTATCGACAACCATTTTTGATAATAATTTGCATTTTTTATGAAAGTTCGATGTGTACAAAATGTCAAAATATGGTTACATAACACACATCACTTATTATGGTCACAAAAATCAGCGTAAATATACAAACGCAATTACTCGTAAATAAAAATATCAAAACAATTTAAAAATTAAATATTAATTTAAAAAAATTAAATTGGTAACAAATGCTCCTTATTGTGTGAAAATGTGTATAAAATGTTGATTTTTAATTTTAATATTATGTTTAGTGGTTACCTATGTTGTAGCAGAAATATAACAATAATTATAAATTTACAACCGATAACATATTATTATACTTTTATTATAAGAAATAAGCCTCGGAAACGTGGCCAATCACTGACATTTGATATAATTTTTTTATTTTAATTGTTCAGTATTAATAGGTTGACTGCAGTGACTGCTAAAATCATTCGGGGTTTGACCAAACAATTATGTATATCCTAGGTTTTACCGTAATCGGTCGGAAAATTTAAAAGGTCTATAGCAGTGGATCCCAAACTCGAGGTCGATACCAAAAACATGGTACTGGATGTTTTTATAGAGGAACACAAAAATAAATTAATTTACGTGTTTTTACCGTTTTTATTTTATTTTTTTTCATTATTAATTTGCATCAATTATGTAAAATTTAATTTCAATTTTTGAAAAATAAAACGCCGAAAATACTGATTATAATACATAGTACATTATAGTACATTATAGGACATTTTTCCCCACTCTTTTCTATTTTATTTTATAAAAGTTTAACAGCAACTAGTAAATATAATTTACCTTCATAACATCAAGAGCTCTTAGTTCCCGAATATTTAATGTAATGTGCGAGGAAACTGGGTCACAATTCACAAATTTACTTTACTACTCTACATTCAGACGTTGGTTGGATTTCTCGTAGAAAAATCCTTAGTCCTTGGTTATACTACTGCGTTTAGAAATCCATATTTATTTGGCAGGAAAAATGTACCCACTCGCCGAAAAACTGCTTGGTTTTTTGCTATGTTAACATTTTTGAGTGATATTTTTGAACGTTTAAATTAGTCGAATTCAAAAAAGCAAAATAAAAATCGAACAATGTTCGATTCTGGTGGGGAAATATCGTCATTTAAACTTAAACAATAAATGGACTTCAGAAGAAACTTTTTGATCTTCAAGTCAAGTTTCAAAAGATAATTTTTATGTGATGAATCTCACTCGATTTCGGGCTTAACTTACAAGTAAACCAATTCTGTTAAGAGAAGCAGATTAAGTTAAGATAAAGTTTTATTACCATACCGAATCATTTATTTATGTGAAGCAGAGTTTTCTGCAATAGTGGTAATAAAAACGAATTACAGAAATAAAATTGATCCACAACATGAAATGTGGTATGCCCTTGCAATAAAAAGCAAACCAAATAGTAAAAAACTAGAGAACAGTATTCAACAATATCATAATAGCTATTAGTTTATTAATTTGGAATAGTTTTAATACAATTAAAAAATGTAAGCGAATAGTAATAATTATTTTATATTTTTAATAGAAACTTAAAATAATTACAAATTTGTATACCAATTTAATGCATGTAAATGTTAAAATTAAATAAGCTTAATTAATATTCATAGCTTATATCGATGTAAAATGTTATTTCTTTATTTTATTTATTTTTTAAACTGTTATTGGCAAGCAAGTATGATTTTGTCGTATGTACGCTAATATTTAATTCTTAAAAACGCGTTTAAAACAGTTCAAACCCGTTGGTCTATACTATAGTAAAATTCAAGACAAACCATTCTATAGACTCTATAGAATGGTTTGACTTAAAATTTTATTTTTACAAATACATCTGTCGAGTTGAGATTAAAGTCAAACAATATCTCTCTTGTTTTGCATCAGAATGATTGTCTAAAGAGCGTACCTAATAAAAATGAACATAATTGGTAATGAATTCGAGAGGTTAGCTTTAAGGCGGCGAAAGCGTCGACTTACAACGAAACGAATTACCAAAAATTAAGATTCATTACATTTTTGACATTAAAATTCATTTCGTCGTTAGCAGTGGTGTACGAATTCTTGTTTAGCAGCCTTGGCGAACGTCAAAAACTGCAACATTTTTTTATTTTTTTTTTTTATCAGTAGATGTACAATTTTTTATAATTATTCAAAGTTTGCGGTCCTGCCGTCGACACAGATCGCATTATTCATACTACGCGCCACCGATATATTTATAAACACATTAGTTTGTCAATGAAATTCAGCGATTGATAATATTCCATGGCATGTGCTTAACACGATCAATAGTTCTGCGTTATTTCTGAATAATTATCGTCGCTTATACCGTAGTAATAGATTGATGACTTAGGTAAAATTTTAAAACAATCAACTTTGTACACCATTATTCTCCAACCATTCGAATACATACAGTCATTTTAAAGAGTTTATTTTTCTGAAAATATTAACGTTTTCGCTTTTTATTTTCATTAACATATTGATTTTTTTTTAATTAGCATAAAAATAGTGCATTATAATCCTTATAAAACAGTGTCTAAAAATGATCAAAAAAAAGAGATGATAAAATAATAACAAAACTTTATTACGTTTAATACACTATGTAATTTGTGTATTTTCTGTGACAAAAAAAAAAAAAAAAAAGAAAGTTGAATTAAAATAAAATATTAAAAATCTATGAGAAGACACTCAATAAGAAGTCGTTTTTCGGGTCTTAAGTACCCAATTACTCGACGCACAGCAGTACAGTAAGTATAAGTTACCTCATTTTTATATTGTGCATTGCAATAAAATTTGTTTGGGAGGCCACGTGTACATTATTTTGACACGATCGAAATTTAAAATTTTTATATCGAAATTTCTTTTAAATATTATGTAAAACAAAAAAAAAAAATAAAATATTAAATCAATTATTTAAATTTAAATTTTGGCAAACAAACACAAATATACCTTCACATGAACGGCAAGTTTGTCGTGTACAAAAAAATGTACACATGTCAGTCAACGTGTTAAATGGCTTATTTATGCTTATAAATAATTATAATTATTATTTATGCCTTATTTAGATGGTTTACCCCTCGTGTAAAACAATATCAACCCTATTTAGACGATTGTTAACTTTTTGTAAACACTTATTGTCGTCCGCCAATACCATTGTTTGCATTTCAATATTCATTTACGCTCATTGTATCGTGCTCGTACAGAATGTACAATTTACTAAAAAAAAAAAAAACAAAACAAATCAAATTTCGTTATAATTCGACATGATATCGTTTTTTTCTAATTCTAAAAGCTAAATCGAAAACACGATTACGCTATGGAGTGGAACAGCAGAGAGCTAACGGCGGCATCTCAAGTGTCTGTCGTCGTTATACGAGCTGCGTGTAGGCGTCTGCACAATATAAATATTTGAAAATAATACGAAGTAATGGAATTATTCGCGAATTTCAATGAATTTCAATGCATTGTTCTGCGGCAGCAGAGTTACGCGCTTTTAGCGTGAAAATCAAATTTAAATCGTAGTACGACAAGCGTTGTGCAACAACAGTAATAATGCTGCCATGATGCAGCGGGATATAATGCGACGGAATAATGTTTTTACAAAACGCTTCCATCCCGGGATCAACAGGATTTTTGGATACGGTCGTCGTACGCCCGTTTGTTTTGACGATGTTCGTTCCACGCCGTTTCGGACGAACGGCACTGTGCTCGTGAAATATTTACCTGATACAGCGCCATACATCGGGTATGAATAATTCAAAGCCGATGCCGTGTACGCCGAAGGCAATTACTGTTTCGTTTCCGTGCAGGTCAGTGGTCGACAACATTTTCGTAGGAAAGTACCGTATTTTTAAAAAAAAGGTTACAAAAACCATGATGTCCAGAGAGTCGCAATGGTTTGATCAACTTTTTTTCTTTTCTTCGTATCAAAGTACAATTGATACAATAAATTATAAATCTAAAAAAAAAAAAAAAGAAAAATTAAAAAATATTAAATTAATAAAATATTTATGTATTATGGGCTTATCGACGTTGACGTATTTTCCAAAAAGTCGCGGATCGCACGCTAAGGAACCGCAGGATCCCATGACCTTTGGTGTAGATGGTTGGGAAATCAACACGTGGTGGTCGATTTTAATTAATAAATGGACACACGTGAACGCATTTCTTAACATCAATTCATTATCGTGAAAACCATTTCGTTGGAGTAAAACAAGACCCGTTACAATTTTCGTGGGTCACAATTTTCAACAGTCGTCGCACAACTCGGCGTACGGACTTGGATGCGATACGCTCACTGTTTTGGATCGTTATAAAATCGGAGCAAAGCGGGTTAGTACAATGACGATTTTCCGGGGTCCGAGTTTCGAGAAAACACGTTTTCAATTATCGTGACGTACGCAGTTGCGTGGTGGCGGGCCGAAATGCCGTTGTCAAACGCATACCGTTCGAAAGCGGTGAATTGTCCGCGATTTAATCGTCGGAATTGTCGGACGTTTGAAATAATACCGTCGTCGAACGCTAAACAAACTGTCGGCGAAACAGTGAACTGCACGAAACGGATAGACCGGAGAAATCAAACAAGGACAAAACCGTACGTGCCATCGGTTATTCAATGTTTGTTTTAGATTCCGGGCGAAGGAATTAAGGTTGGTATTGGGTTTTTTATTAGGCTTGTGATCGATCATTTGTTGGATGTTGCGTGCCATAAAAGTTTATATAGCATTTTTCTCGAACGAAAAAAAAAGAACCACGAGAAGCGTTTGTTCAGCGTGAATGCGGTTTTGAATACGTTTTTCGTTTGTATTAATGTTTTGGTTTCGATGCGGTGAGCGAAAAATAAATCTCACAGTAACGCATGGGCTACGCGTTTTACATTTTTCGATATTACTGCAAGTTAAAAATTTGATTAAAATGTTACTCGTGATGCCGCGTACGTTTGTTGTTTACTAAACGATTCCGCTTGCTTAAAATTTCCAACGTAACGTTTTCATTTCGAATAATCGATCGAAAACTATATTCAGGCGGAATACAATTTTGTCGTGATTTTCACAAAGTTATAATATTTTTGGTGATTATTATTATTATTATTATTATTCATCACATTGATTCTAAAAAAAAATCTGTACGCATTAGTTTCGGTATTGTAACTTTCCATACTTATATATTGTACAAACGTGAGTATTTTCCCATCAATTTTTTTGAGAGTATACTACGTCACCGGGCGTCTGAATGTGAACGATGGTGTTGTTGGTGAAGGGTTGTAAATATTTATAAAAATTAAAATGCATATATTTTTATAGAAGTAGAAATCATAATTATTTAAAGTGATTGATACCATCGTCAATGGTTGGTAAATAATTACTGTCAATAATTACTTCGCGTTCATACAATAACCGTTCGAGAAAAAACTGAATATCTAATACAAAATAAGTCCGATATTACAGCCTGCGAAACTAATTACTTTTAACACATTTCCGAGAAGTGTTTGAGATTTAAAAGTATATGTAGTAACGTGTACGTTAAAAAAATTATGTTGAAAGTACACAACATAAAGTTTAATGTAGTTTATCATATGACATACGGTTTAGGAGAACACCACCGATTACAATATTTATTATAACACACAATATGACGCAGTACATATTCGTACATAAATTAATAATAATCGACGACGTATGCAATACTTGTGTTTTTATGTATGTTGATTTAATTTTTGATTTCATCAAAGATTCGTCGACGCTGTTCATTCAATGAAAACATACGTGTCCTTTCCAAATAAATATTGTTAAAATCAATATTCCTCGTTCCACGATATAAATGTTCTCTATTGTAATAATTTCACCCATAAGTCATGCATAAAATATTTTACTTCGAACTAGGAAAAACTTTCAATTGTATGAATTATCATTCGTGAAAATACAACATATTTATAGATTTGAATGATAAAATGAGATTTTAAGTCGATAATGAATAATTATTTTGAATCTGTAACGAGTTTGATAAATATAGCTTGTCACGTTTTTTTTATTTTATTCCCGTTTCATACGAACAAAATAGTACAAGACGTACAGTAATTGGTGTCAACCCGTATTATGTAAAATGTGTGAACTTGTGTAATAAAACGAAACGTCGTGTGGGCCATGATTTATAGTTGAAATGCATTGAACATAGAATTAACGTGGATTAATAAAATTAATTAATTGAAAATTGATAAGACTGCAGTTTGGAAATTGCGTTCTGATTTGAATTGCCCAAAATGTTTTAAAATCCGTCACAAAAAATGGTATGCATATACTTTATAGATGTCCAATAATATCATGCCGGGTACTGTAACGTGGTTAGTTTTCTTTTTTTCTGTAATGGAATTACATTTCGCAGGTGCGTGGCGGTAATTCAATTTAATTTTTAAATAAAAAAATTTCTAATGGACAGTTGTTTTCCAACGAAAATGTTACCTGCAGTCGATAATTTGAAGAAAAAAATGAAGTCGAGGGAAACAGTTGATATTATCATGTTCTTGAAAATAGGAAAACATTATACTTGACTAATACAGTGAATAATAAACGAGTTCTATGTACGTATAATCATTGGCAATGATACGTCGCGTACCGGAAACACATGTCGTCCACGATGTCTCTTACCTTTTGTCGAGAAACAATCCCTGTCGCAGTTTCTCTCTGTGCTGACCCGTAGAGCGATACTAGTGATGCACCGCGACGCGTTCATCGTTGATTATTTATTAGACGTGTTCCCGTGAGAAATGCTCCGTACGTATGTATTTATGTCGTATTGACAAACAATAACAAAGTATTATCATTATAACGTGATACCCGTGTTTTCGTTCACCGTCAAGTGCGTCAAATCATCATGTTCGCATCGACATAACATTATTACTATTGTTATGTCTTACACGTCAGTCGGTCGTATTGACAATCTTCGGAAATAGAACATTTCACTACATTTGCCGCGGTATAAATTGCTCGTCGATCGCTGCAAACAATAAAATATTCAAACTTCGTCGATTACGAACAAGTTTGGATCGGAGATTTACACATTGCATCGTTTGGAACGGCTGGAAAAAAAATTCATTGATATTCTCCACGTCCGTCATAGTAATTGAGATGGAAGAACTTCGATGCGTTTATCAAATAATTCGATTTATCGATAAATTCGCACAGTAGGTACTCAAAATCGCAATCGATAACTCAGATCTCCCGACTCAATTAAAATTATAATTCTGTTGTTTTTGTGTGCTTTACTCTAGACACGTTTATGGCTGTTAAAATATGTAAAAATAACGGTCACAATAAAATTTTTTGAACGATTTATGAAATAAAATATAACACGAGTCGAATATTTAATCATAAATTCAATATGTATGATTGCAATAATATTTAAATATATTTATAAACATGAAGAAGAAAAAAAAGGGCGAAACTCTTAGGACGGAAAACTCTTAGGTCAGTCGATGTGCAGCGATGAGTGTTTAATATTTTTTACTTGAAACTAATGTACCTTCGACAAAGCGATTGAGAGAGTGAAATAGGTAAAGTATACTAATCAATCGTTTATCTAATGATGGTAATTATTAGAAATTATAAAAAAAAAAATAAACGAAAATATCATTTTAAATAAACATTTAGTAGAAGAATCGAATTTCTACAGAAGGTAGATTAAATTTTTAATGTTGTAATTTTTGCAAAAAAAAGACATCTACATTTTAAGAAAATAGACAACTTTAAGTGCCTAAAAATAACAAAAAATTCATTAAGAAAATATAAAAATAAATACTTAGTATATGTTTCATGTTGTTACGATTAATATTTAATGGACTAAAAAATTAGTATCGATTTTATGAAAATGTTTTATTTTGTAAAATTTATAAAAAAAAAGAAAAAAATTTGTATTTAATTTTTAAGTCAAATATAAAAATTGTATTTCTTCAGTATTTTTAAATAAAAAAGTGTAATATATTTTCGTAATTCTTACATTTCTTTTTTTTTAAAGTTAATTTTTTTTTTTCATTAATTTGTTAGAGAACATATAAAAACATTTCAATAAATTTACGGAACACTTTGTCGTCAATCCAAATATTTTCGAAAATAAACTAGTAAAATATGAAAAAAAAATCAAAAATCTACAAATACCTCAAAAAAAATGTTTGAAAGTAATACATTTGAACGGATAGTTGTTCACTGAAAACGATTATTAATTAATGAGTTACGATGTTAACGAAGATTTGTTTTTGTCAAAAACCGGTAAGTCGTAAATGTTGGTGTTTTTTTTCATAACTTTTCTTCTAGTTTCTTTGCATTATAAGGAACATTTTGGTAAGTTTGTGAAGTAATTACGTTTAAAGTACCAATTAGACAGTTTCCTAACAAAAACCTTTTGTTATTTCCTTATGATCGGAGCAATCTTTTTCGTCGAAATTGTCTATACAGACAAAAATAAATAAATAAACAAAGAATATAAGTAAGAATAACACTCACTTTTTGGTGAAACCAATACGTATCTCGTTTCGTTTTTTCGTGTAAAAATCTCGTTTTTATTAAACAGAGTTAAAATTACATTTTTTTCGGTTTATATTATATTCCTCGGAATCAATATTTCATCGTCAGATGCGTATACATCTACATGCACTATACACAATATGTAACATTCAACACACGTATATGTATTTTTTAACTTGCAATCGTCCTCTGCAGTCAATCAAACGTTACGCGTTACGAATGCCCAAAATCGCCATTAAATTCTATACGTGTTTGGTAAAACATATATGCATTGACAGTCGACTTATCATCTAGAACATTTACTGGAAAATTGTTGCATGTAAAATACAAAATACCCATAAATACCTACAGTTTGTTTTTTTTTTTTTAATCCGTTTCGAGCGTTGTTTTGTATACAAACAGTTGTCGTTATCGGTATTGTATTCGAATCATTTTGCAATCATTTCCTAAGTACTTTATAGCACAGTAATATAAATATACTCATAGAGCGGATGGACGGAACTCACCGCATTCGCTGTTCATTATCCGAAACCACAAAACCAAAAACTACAACAGCTGCGAGTAATATAAATTTAACTTGCGAAGATAGTAATGTACGTGCAACGTCTGTTCCGGGCTATGCACGTCTGCGTGGCAGATTAAAAACAAAATAATGTACCGGTCAGAGGAACAGTAGTCGTCCGTTGCAGAGTAAGTGCTTGATGCATGATTGCAAAAAAATAGTCAATGACAAGCAAAACGAAGAATGTTTAAAAAAAAAAAATCTCAAATGATCGGTTAATAATAAAAAATTGTTTGATTATTGCGTGTGATTATTACTGTGTTCAATTTTATGAATCACGATAACATCGCAGTAGGATTCCGAACGAATTGCTGAGAATTGGTTTGTGTAAAATAAATATATAGAGTGAAACCTCGATAACTCGAACCTCTATAAGTCGAATTTTCGATAATTCGAAGGAATGCCTTGGCCCTGGCCTTACAATATATATGTGTGATAAATTTTCTCGATAATTCGAATTTCGCTAACTCGAATTTCTCTATAAGTCGAAATATTTTTAGTCGAATTTCGGCTTATAACTCGAATTTATATAATAATATAATATATTAAATATTAAATATTGTATTACATACATATTACGTATATACATATAACACGTACATACCTTGATAACTCGAAGGTTAAATAACTAAGTGTATTATTATAAATAACAATAATCGTAATCGAAAACCCATTAATATTATCAATCTAATCTTTACCTAATGCTTAAAAGGTACAGTTATAAATTCAACGAAATAATAAAACTAACTACTCTTACTAACTAAAACTACTCTTGCCCAGGCGTTAGATAGTTTACAGGTTGTCCATAAGTAGATTCAAGAACAACTAGAAATTGGAGATGAGATTTTTTCTGCGCTAAACGTTATAGAAAACTTTACAGATAGATCAAACAATAAAAAACAATCAAAAATATCTGATTTTTTAAAAAATAATTCTACTTTATTTATTACATTGTATTTTTCTTTTTTTACAAACAATTTATACATACATACTTTATTGCTTAATACGTTTTTATAGAATATATTTTTTTTAATTTTAATACAATATACATACCTACATATATTATACATTTATAAGTAAATATGTACATGAATAAATAAAATTATAAAATTAAGTATGTATGTATTTGTGTTTTAAAATGAAAAAAAATATATCTTCGATAACTAGAAATTCTTTGTCGATTCGAATTATCGAGGTTTTCCATAAGTCGAATTTTTTTTTCACCCCATACCGATTCGAGTTATCGAGGTTCCACTGTATTTATTTATTGACGGACACGATCCAAATTTTAAACAATGATAATATTTAAATTCTTAATTACTATTTTATAATTATAACGATAACAATGGTATTATCTAATAGTTAAGAAATATAAGCAAAGAGAAAACATTAAAATTTACAATTCATTTTTAATTAAGGTCCTTTTATTAAGAGGTGGCAAACAAATTGTTTACACTGTCTACAGGGCCGTATTCAGAGCAGGGCAAGAGGGCATGAGCCAGGGGCGCAATTATTAGAGTTCTAAGAGGGGCGCAAATTTCAATACTACTTATGTAATATTTTTCACGTAATATTTGAAAATTTTATATTTATTTTAATGACTTACTATAGCTACTTACTATACCTTGCTCTATTTTTATTAAAATAATTTTTTTTTTGTGGAGGGGGGGGCGTAAATGCAGTGATTCGCCAGGGGTGCCTCCAAACTGCAATACGGCCCTGACTGTCTAACAATTAAATTAGTTATCGTTAGAGAATGTATTACCAGCATTATTCGTATTATATCAATACGAGAGATATTAAATATTTTTTAGAATGTAATGTAGAAGAATTTTTCGTTACAGATATTGTAAATATCATAAATAATATTATAAATACATTACTAATGTGAAAATCGTAGTGCAGTAGCAGTTCAACGAATCATTAATCCGTGTTTGTATGGATACGTTTTGAAAAACTGTAACGGTAAAACCTGAAAGTGAAATACAATATCTTTCGTACTATTCATATAGTGATTTTAATTAAAAATTATAAGAAATTAATTAGACACTCTTTCAACATACCGGTCAAGTGCAGTGTTAATGAGTTGATGGTGTGAAGTTTGAACACAATATTTTACATGCCATCGTACTCGAATCGTATTTCACACGTAACTTGAATACTGGCTGCTAGAGAATAATTATACTTACCGTCGATTGCAAAGCAAGATTTACGAGATACTTAAACGCATTTTATCACAGTTTAATAACTATCAAATTATGTTATGATAAATCCCATTGTTATCGTCTTACTAATCATACTATTGAAACAAAAGTGTCGACATGAACAACATAACGTTTGAAATGTTCAAGTTCGAGTATAATATTTTTTAATTACTTGTTGAAATGTGTTCCAGTGAAGGCGATGAGTACAGCGACAATGGGATTATTGAAGTGTTATTAAAAAATTACCAACGCATTCGAGTCACGATTCAAACTCGATGGGATCATGAAATACATTACATCGGAGTTATCGAAAATGAGAGTGTACATAATCAATGTTCATGTTTGTGTGTTAACTATTGTTGCGACACGTACATTATTTTACCATCCGAAAATTAGTGTTGGTCTGATGATCCATTTTCTTAAACTCATAATCCAATTATTAACTATCAAACAATTAATAAAATCCTACTAAGAATATGATAATATGTTCGTATGAAAGTGGAACTTTTTAAAAAAAAAAAAAAAATTTAACTTATTTCATTATCTTCATTTGATGATCAACGAACGCGGAAAATTTTACGTTCTACACGCTAATTGAAATAAATAAAAACATTTTCAAAGATGTTCTATAGTTCACACTTCTGTGTCATTTACCATTAACCTTCGATCATATATTATTAATAGGGCTCGGATTTATATGTATTTATGAAACCAAAATATGTATTTACTTATATGTTTTATTTATTAATATTTAATATAATATAACCACATGAATTCCTAATGAAACAAATTATATTTTAAATAATAATATTATTAAAAAAAATTATTAAAAATTATGAAATACAAATACAAAAAACTAAAACTAAAATATATTAATTATTTTGATTAAAATTTATGATAACATGCATTTTTAAATTTTCAAATTCAAAAGATCTTCGATTTGGTCGTAAAACTGCCTTATAATAATTATAACTAAATTATCTTTGGACTTCCACTGATGTTAGTGCATGACATTATTGCATTTTGACCATGTCTAAAGGAGGAAGTTCTACATCCAATGAAACTTCAGAAAAATAACCAATGAAAATACTTTGGATAGCTTTCATTTGTGCAAAACCGGAATTTTTTTATAGGATATTTCTCACTTTGGTATTAATAATTTCGCCAAATTTTTCCTTGTACATTTTCAAGTTGTTTTTACTGTTTCTACTACAATATTTTAGGTAAAGGAGGAAATACAAATAATAAAATACATTTGAGAAATATAATTGTTTATTAATAATCATATTCTAACACATTGTCTAAATATACAGGAAAACAACGGAATTATTGAGAAATATATAAAAATATGTAATTATGGCGAGATATGTAAAAGTATGTAAATTCGAATATAGTTCATTTTATTAAAAATCACTAGAAACGAATTTATCACTTACCTAAATTAAAAGTCACAGTAAAAATATGTATTTACATATAAATCCAAGCCCTAATTATTATTATTATTTTGTGACGGTCGACTTTGTACGAGGATGCATTTGTAGTTCGTTTTTTTTTTCCTTCGAAACGCCACCGAATACAAATCGAATAAATCGTTATTTTAATCGCAGTCAGAAAGAGAAAGACGATTATGAACGCATTATTTTTCGCGTTTCGCGTTTTTTTATTTTCTTTTTTTCCGCCTAATTAAATGTTATCTTAACCTCCCCGCCGCACACGTCCAAATCTATTGTTCACAACCCACGCGATCGGGATTGTTTGATTTTATATCCGTACGCGTATTTTTCGTACCGCCTTCGTTATCGTACGTAATTACATTATGTCACATGCTTCCCGACGCGCGTTCACAAACAACCACAATGCCTTCCACACCGCCGTTGTCATTTGATCGCGTACGTTTTTTTTTTTTCTCTCTCTCTCTTTTACAACATTTCGAATTAATAATGTTTTGCCCGTTCCGTTTCGACGGCGACCACCGACACCCGTGGTCTCCGGTGTTATATTCGTTTCGACCGCAATGCGGGTTGTGTTCGATACACCGACCCCGTCGTTAAGCACTGCGCCGTGCCGTGACTTCGGCTCTCACGTGTCACCGACAATCGGCCGTGAACCGGGCCGCGCGCGCTGAAACGGCGAAAGCGACAAAGGCAACGTTACACGACGCCCAAGACTCGTCGTAACGGTTAGACTTACCCGAACAATGAAAGCTTCGATCGGTTTCACAGCGGTGCCTACGCACATTGTCCATTGTTTATAGTGTGGAATATTGTCGAAGAGGAAGAAAAACATTTCCGAACCCATACATTATTACAATGGTATGCTTGATACCGATACTTATTTCACGCGACCCTCCACAAGATATCATAACATCACGTAAGAACCGCGTGCTGGTGGATCCGACGCATGTTTCGCGGTCCGAGCACCGTTTCTTATTCAGGCTCGACCGTGAGATCGGCTGGACCCCTTTATCATCGTCCACGATAATCATCTTTCGTCTGATCCAGCTCTCCGAAGCTCTGCCTACGTGCACTTTGAACGACTCATCTGTACCTCTCTATTCCAGCGCTAAACATAAAAATAAAAATCGTACAACCGTGATAAATGAAGGATATTTGTTTTTATTTTTTTTCGTTTCGCGAGGACGGCGCTTAATCCCAGTTCTTGTCCCCTAGATCTGCTATTAGAACAATGTATCGATGAAAAATATTAGTTTGTAATCATTGCATTCTGTTAACGTGCAACACGCAGCGTAATGCGTCGTAGATTCCGTACTAGTCAAAGCGATATGATATTAAATGTTCACGCATTTATGGATTTACTTAATCGTTTAACATTTTTCAAATCTAAATGTTTATAGTAATCGATCGTGACAATCAAACTAGTACTTTTTTTGCATTACAGCAATGCGATTAAATTAAACAAACAAATAACAACTTAATCGGATTTGCTATTATGATATAAATATGAAAACGAAAAACTCGTAGGTACTTGGAATACGTTTAACATTCGTCTGAACCATAACGCATAAAAGGGTCCAATTAAAAGGTATCGTTGTATTCATCGTCATATTTAAATGGTCGGAGAGGGATTTTATTCAACATATGAACGATGATTTTTTTTTTTTTTTTTAATGATTTCCGTAGCGACACAAAACAAATTCACATATCTCGCTTCACTCCAAATCGATAACAACGATTTTCATTTTAATACTGTTTACAAAACATACTATGAAGTGTAAGTAATCATTGTTCTTGTATTTAAACGTGAATAAATGACTATTCAAATCAAATAATAGCAAATATATTGCATTCGATGTATTTGATTTTAGCTTTATATCTTGGCGTCTGATTGTTTTTTGTTTCCTTTCAACTTCGTAGTGAACAGAGCCCATATAGTACTCACAATAATGATGATTATTAAAAACACAAGTATTTTCTCACTCAAAGCATTTCTACCGAGGAATTTGATATCCAATCGTATAAAGAAACGAGGCCAATGAGGGTAAAAATCAATGTTACGTACTATTCTGCGCGAAGAGAAAAAAAAATATGTTTGCATAGGAAAAAAATACGGACCATTATGGCTGAACGTATTTATAGCACTATATACATATAATTTTTATAGTATGTGTTTATTTTACAAATATTAAGTCGTAAAACAAAATCGTTTAAGAGTACGACTGTTTTATTCATAAAACGTGTTAAAAAGCACTGTTAAGGTCATACGCAAGATCGCATAGAAAATAAACCGTGTTCGTTTTATTTTTTTAAGTTATAATTATTTTTTTATAAAACGGTAAACACATTACGACGTAGGGGATCAAACGTGAAAATAACCATTCCATTACAAATGACAAGAGACAAGTTCAACAACATCGTAAGTCAATCGAAGAAAGATTTGGACGACGATGACACTGCCTCGGAGCAGCACAAGCCGTTCTTTGGTTATGAATAGTCCGGATTTTTAAGCATTTACATATTTTTAACGAGTGTATGTAGTTTAACGGGAGTAAAAAATGCGGACGATTTGTGTAACAAAGAATGCGTAAAAAAAATGTATTTTGCATATAAATGCATATTTCAAGAATTTGTCATATTTAAGCATATTTTGTATAAAAGTTCATAAAACCAATTGTTTTATTTTTTATACCACAGTACAAACAAGATTTCGATTTATAAAATATTCAAGGTGACAAAACTTCTTTTGATATAAAATCTAAAATTCTTAATTTGTATCACAAAAATAAAGGTATCAAATATTAAAACAAATAGGTTTAATTGTATCAGAAAACAATGAAACAAAGCTTCCAGAAAACTTCATTGCTTGCTATTTAGGCAATATGAAGCATGTATGACTGATATCAGTAGATATGGAAAGATCGTTTAAAATATAAAAACATATAATAAATGATAGGACAAATATGACATTTATATATAATAAAGATGCAAGAGACGATTCGAACAAACAACACAAAGACAAAGCACAAGATAGAGAATCATGGAGAGAACATTTATTGTAGACCAATCAACGGATTGAATACTAAAAAAAAAAAAAAAAGGACAAATATGACATCTAAACACATCGAAAAAATAAATTATTATGAATTATTTTTATAACAAATAAATATTAATCAAAACGTATTTATTAACAGTTAAATTAAATTTTAAATTTTTTGTATGGTTTATTTTTATTTTTTTTTACTAAATTTCGATGTTTTTTGTGTTCCGAAATATTTACTAAAGAAATGGTATAAAAGGATTGAATATATTCTTATTTTTTTATTATTAATCCTAACTAAAGTATTTGTTTCATTTGTTGAATATATATTATATATGTAAATATTTGCTTTAATTAATATTTAAGTTGGGATACTGCTGTACTTGAGATATTATATTTATCTAATTGAGTTGCATTAATATTTATGACAGAAAAATGAATAAAATATACTTGAATGCATTTATTTAGAGTAAGAGAATATTTTTTTCATTTTGTTAAAAAAAAAAAAAAAAAAATGAAGAAATAAGAAAGAAATAAATAAAAGCATATCAAGCGCATATTTAAAGATTTTTAATGCATAAATGCATACTATATTAAGCTTTTTAAGTGCACACAAATCCGGACCCTGGTTATGAACACATTATAATAATGTTCTTCTTCCTTCGACTCCTCCACGAACCATTATTGTTAATAACGAACTTTTACACACGCACAGGCTTAAGTTTCAATTCGATTATGATCGAAGCTATTGGTTGAGGTTTTCAAAACTTTTTCCTCGTCGTTATTAAACCGTCTGAGTACGAGCCGTCAAATGTATTCGCGTATTATCTCCGTACTGTCACTATGTTTGTGTGTGTACGTATTTGTGAACACTACACAATGCATAATCTACAGCATAATTTCCTTACCACGGAATCGATGGTGTACGAAGGGGGAGACGATGTTAAAAAGATGTGATACCCCTCTTAAATAGTTTAGTGTATTACTTTCAAATTATAAAACGATGATTATAAAAAAAAAAAAAAGGAAATTTTCTTCGTAAACCATTATCAATATCAATCAGATTTAAACTGATCATCCCATGCACATAGACGTTAAAACTATAAATATTTCCTTTCCTTAAACATTTATTAAAACCACGGTGCGGCTATAATGAGCAAATAAATGTTTTTCGTGGTAACCACGTTGATTTTGTGTATTGTTGGTTAATTCTTCTTATTTGTTAACTAATTATTTTGACTAAAATGAAAATATTTATCGGTAATTATTTGAAAAAATATGATGAGTTTCATCAAAAGTATTTAAAAAAATTATAGAACGCTGAAAAAAATGGATTTTGAAATTACCGTCCCTAGAAAGATTATACGACAAAAACAAAGGTCGAATTATTCTACAGATGATCCTGAATATTTTTATAAAATTAATATATTCCTTCCACTTATGGACAATTTATTTCAGTAATTGTACCGATTTTTAAATTCTAAAAATATTATAGCTTGATTTTTTTTCTAATTACAATTGAAAATTATGATTACTAAGTGATCGAAGATTAAAGTGAATTTTTTTCAAAACATCAAAAGTTTTTGGAGTAGAAGTAATGCTAACCAACATTTAGTGTACATGACCTTTTAAATATTCTTGATAATTGCTTTAAAGATCTATTTCTAAATATATTCAAACTAATTCAAATTTTTGGAACTCTTCATGTTACATCGTATGAACTAAAAAGAAGTTTTTCTACATTCAAAATAATTAAGACTTTAAAACCTAATTGTTCAGTTAAGTTTAATGGCTTAGCAGTTTTAAATATTATTGCAAAGTTGATTTTGAAGTTAAGAAAGTAATTAAAGCATTGGCAAGACAATACTGTCGTTTTGACTTTATTTTATAACTATTTATACTATATTAATTTTATGAATGTATATATACATAAAAGTTTTCTTTTATTTTTAATGATTATACTATTAAAATACACAATTTTTTAGTGATGAGCAGAAAAAAAAGTCATCAAATCATGCATAGTATGAAGTTCCCCTTGATAAACTAAACGAAATCGTTGGAAACTATAAGGAGACTGGAAAAAAATGTTTTAAAAAAATCTCAAGAATCTCATACATACTTGATACATTCTTGTTTTTAAATACAAATTTTTAATTTCATTGCACATTAGCTGTGTCATATAATTGGTATTATGATTAAAAAAAAAGGGTATGGTCGAATTGCACTTGGGTTCAAAAATGTATTTCAATAAAAGTATCATGCATTTGAATGGGTTAAATATTTAGTCACATTAAATAATTATTGGTGTGATTGAAAATGTTTTGTTATATACATCATATTATGTTAATTATATATATATATATATATATATATATATATATATATATATATATATATATATATATATATAAAAATGGAGACAAAAAGTTCGAAATTGCATCAGTTGAGAACGGCTGGGCCGATTTGGTTCAAATTTTTTTTAAATGATAGAGAATGTCATAAATATATATATATAGGGTTTATATATGGACCTAACTCCACCCCCGGGAGGTGCTCAAACAGGAATTTTGAGACTTACGATAGAAATTTTTGGTTTTGTTTATAAATGGTTGCTATGGGGGTTATAAGATTTGAGAATAATATTTATTTATTAGTGGTTAATATAATGAATTACCCGACGTTGCAAGGTAACCAAAAAAAAAAACATAAATAAGTACTTTGAATATTTTCTATTTGTTTGTGTCATTAAAAATGCCAAGAAGACGCCAGAATTCCAATTTTTGTCATAGAACAAATGCAGCTACAAACATGAGAAATAGAAGAGCGCAAAGAACAGACGAACAATGCCAATCCGATAATGCGAATGATTCGTAGTTGACTCACGCAGAGCAAATGACCAACAACGCCAACAGGTACATCGAACATTTATATCTGATTCATTCCTGCGTCTAGCATTCCAGTATGAGCCGGATATTGAATATTATGCTCATTCAAAAGTAGTAATTTGTGCTATGGACAAGGAATGCCCGCACTGCCATGCTCTCAAATTCAAAAATGAGCCAGTCGGGATGTGTTGCGCGTCAGGAAAGATGCAACTACCTGAAATTGGAACACTGAAGCATTGAACGGTTTACTTATCGGTACAGATCCAGATTCTAACGTGTTCCTGAAGTCAATTAGAACATTCAATTCATGTTTTCAAATGACATCGTCCGGAGCAACAGAAATAGTTCGAAAAACTAATGCAAATAGTCAACAATACAATTATACACTACGGATTTTAGTACGTTAAGGTTAGGTTAGGATAATGTATTAATTTATTATATTAATCCACCGTATTATGTCAAACTTGGTATAACTTTGATACTTTATTAGATTTAAATCATACACTAAAGTACGTGCAAACAGCACTAGGTCCGCGATCTACCGCAGGTAGATTGCCTACCTGATAATATACTGCTGTGAATCAGAATTTTTATTCCGGAGAGAAAACTTAAGATAAATCTAGGATATCATCCACCGAATATTAAATAACGAATTGAACAAAGTTAGAGTCATATAGAGTTGGTATATTTAACGAGCAACGAAGTGCACGGGATCAGCTAGTATATATATATATATATATATATATATATGTTACCGTAAATGCCCGATCACTAGGTAAACCTAGGTTTTACTGTTTGTACTCAGTAAATGCTGAAATTCTAAATTTTATTCAGGCTTTTACTAAACACGTTGTGTACATCCTAGGATATACAAATTGACTTAGTAAAAGCTGATCAATGCACGACACATAACATTTAAGCTAAATTATAATTATATATTATTAAAACAAACTACTGATAGTTATTTAAATTCTTTATACAAAATAAAAATCATTTAAAAACAGAATCATTAAAAATTAATAGAAAAAAATTGTTTTTCTTCATAAAAATTAGTAAAATTGGTGGGTAGTTAGAAATAATTATTTAAAATTTTTATTTATTTTCACATGTTTTACTATTATGGCACCTGCTATTACATAATACATTTGAATGGCGGCATTTGCATTTTTTAGTTTTACATTTTTTCTGGCAATCACACCTCAAAAATCCTTGCCCGCCTGATTGTGAAAGTTGAGCAACAGCTTGGCGTATGCTTGTTGTTGTATTTGGAACATCGGATATTGAAATAAATTTTTCTTCGCATAAAGTAAATTGATTTCTAGTGAATAATTGATTAAATGTCCCAGCTTTAGATTCTAATCGATAAAGTTCTTCGTCGATAATTTCAACAACTACCGCCAATAATGTGCGGGAATCAATTTTACATCGATCGAAATCTGGAATTTTCACTCGCACTGTTTGACCAATTAATGCAGCAGGAAAATTTTTATTAGATATTGTTTTCATTTTTTTTGCTTGTTTTTCCAGAGATTGAAGTACCTATTCTCGTTGATGCATTTTTATTTTATAAAAAAATTTAAATAACTGTCAGTAGTTTGTTTTAATAATATATAATTATAATTTTTACGCAGCTTAAATGTTATGTGTCGTGTATTGATCAGCTTTTACTAAGTCAATTTGTATATCCTAGGATGTACACAACGTGTTTAGTAAAAGCCCGAATAAAATTTAGAATTTCAGCATTTACTGAGTACAAACAGTAAAACCTAGGTTTACCTAGTGATCGGGCATTTACGGTAACATATATATATATATATATATATATATATATATATTTATATTATAATTATTATATTGTAATATAATATTTTTTTTTTTTTTTGAACGATTGCAGTTCGGCCACTACCTGCTTTTTACCCGAGTGCAATTTGACCATTACCTTTTTTCAATCCAAGTGAATTTCGACCATTTATTTGTAGATAATAAGTGCAATCCGACTATCCCGAAAAAAAATAATTAGTGACAGTCGTTTAATTCTATTGATTAAAGATGGCACGTTTTCGAGGTCTCACTTTTTCTTTTGTTTGTTCCAATAGTTCTGCATTTAAAACTTTGGATGTAACGAAACATTGTTTATGAAACGACATACCGTATATTAAAAGGCTTTTTCAAATACCACTAATTACAGTGTAATTTCATTTTGACGTTTTTGTGACATTAAACAGTGACGACAAGGCGAAACGCCACGACAAATGACAATATTAAAATAAACCAAACTATACAAAATAATTTATTTTGTTTATTCATTAGATACACTTAATATTTTACACTGACTGCAGTAATAAAATTTCATGTCAGTCTAACTGGCGACAAGATAAGGTCTTACACGTGAAATGCAAATTATAAAGTAGTTATTTATTATTTATCAAAACTAATATTCGTATGTTTCAGAAATTCGAATTCTTATTTTATACAATAATAAATATATTATTTAATATAATAATAATTTTATATAATTTTATACCTCATTAAAGTTTCAGTCACATCACGTGCTATGATGGACGTCTTATGGGAGGGGGGTTAGGCCCCTTTTCGCCATTAAATTACATCAAAAAGTACGTTGTCGCAGATGCACTACATACCGGCAGACTACACGAACCATTGGAGCGTATGGAAAGTTTTTATTTTCTAGAAAACGATAATTGTTTACATTTTCGGCCAATGAAGGTTCCACCGGGTAGATCATTACAATATGTGTTTGAAACAGGACCGTGACGGTTTTCCGTCTTATAACGTCTGTAAAACGATGGTCCTGTTATGCACACCAGAAAATATTCAAACTGTGACGCACAGCTACCAGTGGAGTTACGGGAGTAGGACGAAGGGCCGGAAAATATATAATTCAATACATACGAATGAACGTACAGATGGTAGCGATTACGGGAAAGATTATGTGGTTTTATATTTACGACAAATAAACAAAAACACATATGTACATATGTATATAACCGTTATTTCATTATTTTATATTTTAATTTTGTCATTAGGGGTTACCTTACGTTTGATGATAGGTCATTTTACGGTCATTGTTAAAGCTAACGATATGTAATACCAAATCGGTTCTTCGCAAATTCGTTACGCTCTGCGTCCGCAAAACGAAAACCAGGGGTGTGACGTCCTATAAACAATTTTGGTAATGTTGTAGAGACACCATTGAGCCGCGGGACGAAAAAGTCTGAAAACCTCGTATACTAATCTCGTTGGCCATTTGACGATTTCGTTCTCTGCTCTTTACTTGGTCGATGTTGTTTTTCTATCGTACGCATATATATATTTTTTTTTTTTTTGGCCATAACAAAATTATTTTCCTTCCACTCGGTTATAACTGAACACCAACGGTTCGAACCCAATCGACTCGAAGAAAATTATTTTTTTTCGACGACAAAGCACTCGTAGTCGTCATCGACTGTTAAATATTGTGCAGCAACTCTTCCACGGTTGCACATACATTGTTCAGAGGTTTTGTGTTTTGTGTTTTTTTTAATCATATACCATTGTTGATTTTTTCTGAAATTCCGATTTCTTCGAATCTTATCTATTTCAACCACGATCTACGTTGTGCCTAAAAATGTCAGTCTGTTTAAAGAAAATAAAAAACAAATTATCGATGCACGGTATATAGTGAAATTACAAAGTACCTGTATAATCGAATCAGTTTCCTTATATCATTTTGAATCTTATGTTCTACTTAATATTTTCAAAGAAAAAGTCATCGAGTCGATGAATTCCGTTTCACTTTCAGCTTTACTTAAAGGAAATCATAAGACATTTATAAACACTGTAATTAAGGCAGTTCGTTATTATGTTTAGATACACGGATACGTATTTGTTCAGTAGTATGAATCATTTAAACATTTCAAAGTTTTAAACCATTGCAATCAGCACTCTCTTATGATGAAACCCGAATACTATGTATAATGTATCGTGCACGAATTAAAACACTGACGTCTCATCAGTGACGGGGAATATTTATGAACAGAGTGTACTTGTACAATTTGTACTCGTAAAATCAGTGGGCATATTTATTCATACATCAAACATGTAGATTGGTAAAAGCTAGGAACGTACAGTCGTTCCATTAAACATAATAACATTAACATTTTTAAATTTATATCATACGTATTTGATCGTGTTCACTCAATTAAGCGAAATTCGAGTGATGCCATAATTAGGGATCGAATGTTTATGAACATATTTTTTTCTATTGATCAAATCAGATACATGTTTGATAAAATAATAATATTTGTTTTTGTGTATGTTTCTTTTAAAAAAAAAAAAAAAAATAGTACCTAACTAATAAAAATTAAATACTCGTAAATTATAATCGACTTTTAAATTTTATCACTAAAGGTGAAATAAATTTTCCTCTGCATATGATGGTGTTTTATTTTGTTTATTTTTTTTATCTAAAATGCATATTTTCTGTTTTTTTTTTCTTTCGTGCATGTTTTAAATGCATATACCTATAGTAATTTTTTAATGGAAAAATGTATGTACATTACTGTAACCATGGCTGTATCCAACTTTCATTTTTTTTTTTTATTTTTTATTACGGGGGTTCATTTTAATATAAATCTATAACATTTTCAGAAATTTGAATTAAATATCACCATTGATATTTGAATAGTACAAGGTACAAATACAAATTTACTTTATTAACTATTACTCAAAATTCATCAATTTTTATTTTTATTTATACTGTATTTAAGTTATTTTTTATACTATATTTAACAAAAAACAAAAATTTGGAATTAAAATGAAGAAATAATATAAGAGTTAAAATTAAATATTATCGACGTTTTCTGATAAGATATACTAACAAAATACAAAGAATAGGTACTAAAAATAACGAAATTAAAATTGTCACGAAACATTCATTTACCGTCACATATTATATCTTTTACAATTGTATTTTGTTTTTTTTTTCTGTTTCATAAACATAAGAGCCCAAGTCGTATTACTACAGGTTTGATTATAAAAACAAAAATAGTTAACGGTTCGCTGTTGCTATATCTCGGTAACGTTCAAAACTACGCGATGACGGAACAGTGAGAAATCTAAAAAAATAATTTCATCGTTTACTTTACACCTAATTATATATCACGCACTTCTATGTCACCGTTATTCAAATTCCTCGTAGTACACAACTGTTGTATCCGATTCACGTCCAAAGCATAGTATGTACTATGAGATTCACTTCACTTAACCCCCGCCGATATTAGTAAGACTGAAATTAACGACAAACATTTAATGAGTTCCAACGCTTGTCGATACATCACTGGTGAATAGCTGTATATATGTCATGTATGCGTATTTTAGCGATTTCCCGTGTACCGTTTATTGAATTTTTTCTCCCGGCGACATATATATGCCGTGCAAATATAAGAGCTGTGCTCGTTTGGTGCGATGTACATTGAAAACGAACACTTTTTAATCTAGAACGTACGCTCACCGTTTGTTTTTGTTAAGTTTCAGATTGTAAAATAATAATGTTACAGCAATCAGGATGCGATACGTACACAGAAAACGCGCAGAAAACGAATACCAGCTGGTCACGGTTAAACAACATTCACGCGTGTACAGCGTATACTATACATTATAGATGGGGTGAAGTCCAGTAAGTCCAGGAAATTTGTAGGGAGCAGGGGCCACAACACTGTAATAAAAAATAAAAAAAAACGATCTCCATTAAACATTTCCTTCGCTTACATGTTTTGTGTTTTTTGATTTTATCATGTTTTTAATTGATTTCACGATGAATTATTTAATTGTAAAATAATATATGTAAAAAAAAATATTAGCACATCTCGATCATTATTATCATAAATATAATTATTTATTCAATATAGTTTATAATTCGCATTTACTGATTTCACCAAATTTCAATATCAATTATTAAATCTTAATTCAATTAAAAAGTATATAATGTTATAATTATTTTATCAATTATAAACTCCAATCTTCTTAGTACATTGTTCATGGATATTTTTAAGCAAAAATTAGTAAGATATCTTATGTTTGTTATAGACCGTAAGTAAGGTTTTATTTTTATCAAGTCGGAAAATGTTTGTTGTGGTGTAGCAGAAGTTATTTACAGCAGAACAGTAATTTTACAGTTAAGGTGAACAGTGGTACCAGGACCTTTAAAAACTTTAATTTCAAATCATGTTAGTTTTGAATCTACCACCCACTCTACCAGTGACTCATTGATCAATAATTAATGAATGGGCGATAAAAACAAAAAAAAAAAATTGTACTCAATAAACCAGTTATTTACAATGAAAATAGAAGTACCTACATACATAGACGAGTACGTTCTCTAATCATTATTATGAAAAAAAAATCGTTAATTACCGACCAAATTAAACAATATTAATTATAACAAGGCTTACCTAAATTTTTAGAAAAAATATTTTGAAATAATTTCGAATATAAACAGTCGGCAATGAAAGAGTATTCATTTGTACTTTTTTTTTTTCTTTTTCATGACTCGAATTTTTTGCATCAATTTGTTTAACTTAAGTTTCTTCTACTTTTTTTTTAAGTCTATCATAATACACGAAAATTAAAAAAAAAAAAAATGGTTAAAGTATCAAAAACGTAATAAAGATTCTAGAATGATAGTTGTAAAAATGTGAATAAATCAGTTTTCCTGAGTTCCATTTCTAGGTTAATTAATGTGCCGATTTTCCTTTGTTTCATAACAAAACAAATTAAATAAAAATAAATAATGTTCAAGCTAAACGCTAAGAATGAAAGTAAATTGAGTGCGTATATTATTTATATTTACTAATAACACATGGAACGATACGAAAACGAGAATACCCGCGTTATTCCTTCCGATACGATAACAGTTGTCTTAAGATGAAAAAAGACGCATTCACCGTCCATAATGTTTGTAATTATTTGTTTAAATTTTTTCACACACACCCGATACGGTAAACGAATGCGTTTTCGTTTAAACTACGTTGTAGTTTGTAAGTTCGAAGTCTTATGCGAAATACATTTTTATGCCTAAAACTTTATACGTCACTCAGCTCCAGCGAACGCCTACCTAACACCTAACCTACTCATCTGATACAGACGGTTCGTTTGAACCGCCCAAAGTACCAACCCGACGCCGGACTGAAGGTGGGGTTTTATTAGTTTTCCAATGTTTGAGTCCATAAAGATAACACGAAAGTTCGGTTAATTTTCCCAACGAATAAACAACATATGGCAATTATTAACGACTGTTGACTAAAGTGATCACAGTCAATGCAAGGAAATTATCCCTCTTCCCTGGTTCTGCCTCCGAGATGGAATCGGGAACTCGCGACATGTATCGACGACGACGTGATCGATGACAATATTTGATTAGGCGTGGTGAAAACGCGACTTGATCGTGATATATCGGTCGTGGAACACGAGCACAGATGACGCAGGACTATTGGTGACGGTACGCGGTCGCTGGTGCTCGGCTGTGTCTGGTGATCGGTAACTCGAGGTCTCGGGCAATGGAAAGGGAATCGAAACTGCGAACCGGTCCCGATCCAAGTCGATCGATTGAGCGAAATAGCGAAAACATATCGGAACGCTGTGGGCGCACAACAGGAATCGATATAAATATCCGCAAACGATCAGTGAAATTATCAGTAAAAAGAGGATTTTTTTCTAAAAAAAAAAAACGTTTAAATTCAAGTTTAAATTACAAACGAGTAGAACGTTATCGATGCAGTTTGAGTTAGATAATGCGAAACGTGTAGACCATTATCCGTTTCCCACACGGCAGAACTAACCTTTTCAAAGTTTAATTAAGGACGCGCAACCTTATACTTGCGGTACGGACCGACATTATTATTTCGTTAAAGAACTCTCGGACCGCATCCTCTTAAATTATTCATGCAGTCCGATGCACACTACATCCCGACTTCCGACCAATCGTCGGAGAAGTGTAATGATCACGTACCGGGTTCAAGTTTGAAAACAAACTCATCGGGTCCAAAACTGTTGCGGATCTCTACGGACACGTACATAGGCTGTAAAGATCGCGTCGCGGAGCCGAAGCGAGAAATATCCGAGCGTTTTCGGACGGTTTGAAAATCCGCTTCGGCGTCATCCAATCTCTTAGACCTCACTCGTCGTGCCTCTCACGCACCGGCACGACCCGCAAAGTTGGACTATAATCGTACTGTCGATCGATGCTAGTTTAATGTCATAACTCCAACAACACAACGTTTAGAACCATAATAGGAATCTGTAATCATATGTGTATTACGAGGCAATAATGATTTTTTTCGTAATTTGAATACCGCCGTATCTCCATTCCCTTTTGTCAACCCGGTATCGTGTTCGTATATTTGTCATGTGCACGACCTGCTAAAAAGATCTGGACACGTCTGCGTGCCGGGCGCATTTAAATAATCCAACGAAGTTCGTACGCGTTTAAAAACCCGTCACGGTTCAAACGTTTCGGCGGTTCGACATTTTCGCTATTTTTGGCTACATCGTGCCAAGACAAACGGCGAGATGGTGTTCACAATGTTCTTTGTTATTGTTCGTACCCGACGGCCGATCCGTAGACGGCGGATACCTGTAACGAAGTGAATCTAGTTTAGCGAACCAAGGACGACACAAATGTTCAATGCGAGCTAAACACTTTTATTACCTTTTCCTGTGATAGGAAGAAATATTATTTCGTATTTTTGTGTAAAACGTTTCATAAACGTTTTTATTAATTGTATATAATACAATGCTACTTAATGTTATATTTTTGTATACATATTTTACTTAAAATGATTTAATATTTTAATGTACAAAGAGTAATTTAATAATTAATATGTGTTCGTAACTACATTTACTATTGATAAGTTTTTTTAATTTGTTTTTTATTAGTTTTAATGATGACTAGGGCTCGGATTTATATGTATTTATGCTACCAAAATATGTTATATATATTTAATATGAACTCCTATAGGTATATTAAAATATGTATTTTACTAATATGCTTTATTTATTAATATTTAATTTAATATATCCACAAGAATTCCTGATGAAACAAATTATATTTTAAATAGTAATAATGTTAAAAAAAAGAATGTTTTAAAAAT
Organism: Sipha maydis; assembly: GCA_034509805.1. Classification (NCBI taxonomy): domain Eukaryota; kingdom Metazoa; phylum Arthropoda; class Insecta; order Hemiptera; family Aphididae; genus Sipha; species Sipha maydis. The sequence continues at coordinate 115,837 of JASXSY010001150.1, forward strand.
TATGGAATACAAGTACAAAAAAGTAAAAAAAAAAAATTATCTTGATAACAATTTATGATAATATGCATTTTTAAATTTTCAAATTCAAAAGATCATCGATTTGGTCGTAAAACGGCCTTATAATGACTAAATTATCTTTCGACTTTCACTGATTTTAGTACATGGCAGTATTGCATTTTGACCATGTGTGAAAGAGTAAGTTCTACATTCAATGAAACTTTAAAAAAACGACCATTGAGTCGTTTGATAGCTTTCCTTTGTGCAAAATCAGAATTTTTTACTTTGGTATTTATAATTTTTCCTTGTACTTTTTAAGTTTTTTTTTACTGTTTCTTCTACAATATTTTAGATAAAGGAGAAAATACCAATAAGAAAAACATTTGAGAAAATCAATTGTGTATTAATAATCAAATACTATCAAACTGTCTAAATACGAATAATGGGATAATTGAGAAATGTGTAAAAATATGTAAAATCAAATATAGTTAATTTTATTGAAAATCACTAGAAACGAATTTATCAATTACCTAAATTAATTTATCATGTCACAGTAAACATATGTATTTATATGTATATAAATTCGAGCCTTATTTATTACATATCGATATGATGCACTAGATAGCTAGGATTGTCGATAACAGGTATCTTGAAAAGCTGTAGACCTTTAGGTGAGTACTTTTGTACAGGCTCTACGCAAAAATCGTTTTAAATTTATCGAAGACAACACGTACGCTAGTATTTGATAATAGGGTATTTATATTCAATGAAAAGATTTAAAATATGCTTTTCACTTACAAAAATACGGAAAAACTAGTTTTTATTATTTCTGGAATTATAATTTATATATAATATATACGAGTATGTATTATAACTCATTGTTATAACAGTGAATAGTAATTCGTATAATTACATTAAATTTCAGTTTACATTATTGCCTACTAATACTACGTTAATGCACTGTTATTTGTAAGTAGTTTCAAGTTTTCAAATACAAACCACCGACGATTTAAACATATCATTGATTTAAGTTTGAAAATTAACAAATTTAAAAAAATTTAAGAAAAAAAATTAAAAAATAGTCCTATTTTATCGAAGATAAGCCTAAGAGTGGATAAATTTGGCAACCGATAAATTTAAATTAAAGAACAAAACATGAAAATTCATATAAATCTTATGTTCTATTTCTTATTGAGATGGCGGATTGTGACGATTTATTTTCGTTTCAATAGTAATACGCATACCACGGTAATCTAGTTCATTATCCATACCTGTGGATTCATATCGTCCATTAAACATCTACGTAACGTGAGTGATGCATCGTTCGAGTTTTACTGTATTTTTTTTTCGCATATAACGTGTGAAGAACGTACACACGGATTATTTAATTACGATTGAATAGCAGTGAATTTTAGTCAAATTTGTACGGCTTTGTGAACACCTATTTAACTTTTAAAACATGATTACGTTACGGTTGGGTTACGTTTCTGTTATTAAAATTCATCCGATCGATATTTCAATATTAATAATAATGGCAGACGAGATTATATATTCACATTTCAACAAACTTTAATGCTCAAATTTACATAATGGCTAAATAATGTCATGATGGCTTTTATACAATTTTGCATTTGAATATACCTGTGAGAAGCGACGAATGCGTATTGATTTATTATAATGTACCGGTTTTTTTTCTCCTTTCCCTATAAATACTTTATTGGATAGAACACGGGAAATGTATACTTACTCACGTTTTTCTCGGGCCCGATATCGGATATCCGGAAAATGTTGATAAAAGTTGACGCTAAAGTAATGCGTTTAGGACGGGTAATTTTCGAATATCCCACGTAACTGGTTCGATACGGAAAAAAAACCGAAGACGAATCGGATGTATCGACATACATTTGGTCCAGCAAATATTTGAATATTCAAATATGTTTTTCATCGTTCATTTTGTATGTATATATTTAATTTTATTGTGTGTATTGCATAACTGAAAGCAAGATGTTCAACCTAGATCCTTGAAGTTCTTGAAACGAGACGTTATAGGGACAGTTGTAATAAGAATATTGACGTTTATTTTAGTTTTTAAATATTTTTCAGCTAGATTTTCGTCAAACCTTTTAAGATTATTCAATTATAACACGATGTTGTCAATGATGTTCTTCATTGAGTATAAAAAAAAGTATTTTACTACATAATACATTTGAGTCGTATTCAAACAATATATTACTTATTAACAATAATAATAATACAAATAAAAAAAAAAAAAAACTTTAATAAAAATAAAAAATACTTCCATGGAAAGCTATAGCGCATTTGAGATTTGAGATTTGAGTATGGTAATCGAAAGGTTTTCGTTGTATCGAATTCCATATTATATCATCACGTATAAGATCTCCTTAGGTTCCGATAAAGTGTTCCGAATGCAGATTTCGGTTAAAAAGTTTTAAAATAATTATATTTGTAAAAAGCGTAGATAAAAAACGAAAAGAAAAAAGTATACAACTTATCTTACGGATAAAAATAAAAAAAAACCGAATTTAAAATATAAAATTTACTTTATTAAGTTTCACTGTTGACTTTGACTAACATAACATTTGTTCATGGCTCCTGTAAGATAGTTTTGTGTTGTTATTAGAATACATTTTAAAATTATTAAAATATATTTCGCAATGTATTTGAGTGATAGGCACTCGAAATAATTTTCAAATAGTTTCGGTATAACTTACTAAGTAAACACAAAGTTTTGATAAAAAAAAAAAAAATACAAAACAGTAATAATAATCATAATACATTTCTCGTTTCACCTAAAAATCTCAAAACATTTTATACACATTGCATAACCGATTTTTCAAACTCCAATTCTTATCGGGTGCGTGCCTTCGTTTGTTCGTGGGGATAATAATGTTTTAGACGGTATCTCTAAGCTTGACGACGAAAAGATTCGTAAGATCATTTCGCTCCGACGCATTTTACCTATAGACAATGGAATCGTTCAAATAAAAATATCGAGTCTCGTATTACGAGCGTGCTGACTAGTATTCGACTTGTAGGTCGGCCACTGAGAATCACAAATCCGTAGACGTGCCTACGAGACACTGCAGACGATGTTACGTATTTGTACTTGCATTCATTTTTTTTTTTTTTTTTTATAACCCGTCACGGGCACTAATAATTTATCATGGGTGGTCTGCATAAAGTTCACCTCATCGTACGAAATATTTTAGACGGACTAGATTATTCTTTTCGAAATTTATCGCGTGTACGTGTGTTATCGGTTTCGGATGTGATTTTCAAGAATAAATTCGCACGAGTTGAAAAAACCGACCGTGAAACGGCACTATTTAGTCGCGGAACGAATATTCATTTTTTAAAAAAAAGAAGGGGGGAACGTTGGGAGTTAAGTCTATTTCATTACTCCACACTATATCCGCAAGGTTCCGGAACAGTGTTTTGCTAACTTTGTTAAGTAACTGAGGTTCAATGAGTAGTGCGAAGTGTTCGACTTCTGTGATGCGACAAAAACGTGTTTATTCGTTAAAATGTAGTACACCGCCGTCTTAAACAGCCGTCGCACGATCAGTACCACTGACTGCTCAATTGTCGACAGTATTTAAACAACTGACAGTGTATTCCTCACACGGTCTGTACAGATTATTGACAATACACAATTTGGCACTCAACCGGTGAAGGTGCGAAATTCGATAAACAGCAGTATAAACGTGTTTTTATTTATAAAAAAAAAAAATAATAATAATAAAAAAATAAATAAATATATAAAGTAATTAATCCTGACAGCACTCGAGATCCGAAATACTGTCGGTAGTATTGATCGTATAACGACCATTTTACTGGTGTGGCTTTCATGGCTAATCATCGCGTTATCTCCAATATTTTTGGCACTACACGCAGGATGGTGAACCATCACTACACCATCGTCCAGCCGCGTCATACTATTCGTTTGTACAAAATGTATGCTACACAGTTCGTTAACGGTCGTTGCTCTACCCGTGATTACTATGTGTATATTATAACATCCCGTAAACTTAATACAGTAAACCTTCCTTATAAAATGGTTCCTAACCGTTTTATTCTATGCTTCCCTTGTAAGTTTTCAAAAATCTCACGCCCCCTTTCTTAAAAAATTGTTTCATTTTTGTTTTGTTGTTACTAAATCAACTATCTACCTACCATAAAAATAATGATAATAACATATTTTTCATCATTAGAAAAAATAAATAAATAGATAAATCAACTTAAAAATATTATTCCTTCAGTTTTGAATATAATATTATAGATTTCAATACTTAAAACTATTCCTAAGAAAAAATGTAATGAGAAATTTGAATTTTTTTTTTTGTCATAATCCGCGGAGACACACACAAAGTGCAACGCAAATCATTTTCCACGTTCAACCGTATTCTTTGTTTACTTTTTATTTGCAAAAATATGGAAAACCCAGATTCGGAAAGATAAGTAGATATAAATGGGATTAATGCACGCAGAGCTTTTTGTCACTTTGGGATAAGAGGTAACCTATGAAGAGATCTGCAATTATAAAATACCCATACAATTGTTATCGATAAGTTCGGAAATTAATTTATTGTTTTCAATTTTACTGATTAGGTGATATAATTATTTTAACGATAAAATGTTATTTCGTCATCACTATATTCCCCCAAAGAAAAATTCCCCAATCGGTCGGTAACCACTGCTCTAAAAAGACGGAAATCTCCTTGTAGCGATAAATAACCATTATCCTGTTCAGTGGCATACGTAGGATTTTTCGATGGGGGTAGGAGAGAAGAGTGCTTGAAAATAAATAATTACCGAGCTCTCACAAGATTAAGTTTGCAAAATAAAAAGGGTGCTTCCTTAGCTGTATACCTTATATGAAGCATTAAATATTAAAAAAATATACGAAAAAAAACTACCGTTAGAGAAATTAATATAAAAATAATGGCAATAAAATACATTTTAATTTTGTACAGTCCAACAATTGTAAGCGAGGCTTTTGAAAATTATTGCAGATCTTCAAATTCGATTATTTTTTCTTTTTTGTTGATACTTGCTTTAGCTAGTTCATTGAAATGTTCCTCCGTTATGTTACCGTTTCAATGCTGGGAAATGTCCATATTTAATGTACTATCCGGTATTGCTAAAGAAATAACCCAATTTTTTTTTTGGTTGTTGGCAACATCAATTCAGTTTTAATCGTAGATATCTTTGGACTATGGTCGTAAATCGTAATAATTGGGTACATAAATTATTACAATTTTAAGCATGGTCAACTGCACAGACATAACTGTGATTTTCAGATACTATCTTCAGTCGTGGATAAATATAAAAACAAATAACAATAAATACGGGCAGTGAAGGTATGAGGGCTTCAGCTCGTTAGCCTCTGCTCTGCGCACGTCGCCGATCCTGTTCCGAATTCATACCGAGATGATTTCTTCAAAGGGGAAACTAACCGGAAACGGAAACATTCGACGAAAACAGTAGGGAAAAAAACTCCATAAAACGCGAAGACTGCTTTATGTACGACGAAAAAAATCAGTCGGCCCCATCGAACGATTCTTTCACCAGGAGTATTTGCTGTAGTAATACAATTTGAAATATATAAAAACAGTAAACGAATATCATATAAATATATGTTGTCGCTAAACGAGCGCATATTGTGTCGGGAATACGTTTCCGTTGCAATTGACAGTTGTGAAAATACGTTGTTACCATTGAAATGGTTACGTGCACACGCGATTGCACGTACGACGGGCGCATAAAGGGTTGCAGTTTCGCGGAATTGTTCGCAATAGTCACCGCTAGGATCCACGTCAAGTACACGCCGCTGTACCGTCAACACCGGAACCGTAGCGAATGATATCACGGTTTTCATATTTTTCTTCGAACGACGTGACACGCGGTCGCACGTGCCCATCACCCGTATTATTCTGGTGGTGCGCACCAGCGGTTTACAATTACTATTATTATGAAGCCTCGGATCCCTGGCTGCGGGACTTGGATCGGACCACCGGCGATCCCTTTTCCACAAAATACGTGGTAGGCGGAAAAAAAAATATCAAAAAAATACGGCTAGAGACCGTTATTGTTGTAAGTGAACGAAAACGTGCTGGAACGAAACCGCATATTTCGATAAGCTTACGTGTCCTTTACACGAAATTTCGGTACAAATGATCAAGTTCGTTGAATCTTTCAACGGACAACGGCAGTACCCAATTAGTCATTTGAACGGTTAACACGAAGTACTATTTTCGCACGGTAAAATCGCAGATTACATGAAACCAGAATGATCATTTGTACACGTAAACAAGATTCAGTCGCCAAGATTCATGGAATCCCAGTTTCTTGCAATTTTAAAAATGATAACATTTATTCTGTGGCATTTGGTATCGAAAAAGTTGAAAGTACTCGATTGTCCTTATGTCTACTGTGTGTTAAACCATAGAACACATGAAACATGTACACTGAAGGGGCTGCATAACAATGGCTGAATGATTTTTTAATTGTCCTGTGTTACACGTGTAAAATATTATCAATGACAATTCTGATTTCATACATTGTGTGGTAATATACTCACCAGAAGAAATACTATTTTTATGATTCCACTTTTGTTTTTGTTTTTACACTCAAATTTTTGCGTAATATCACGAACGCAATTATTTTCGAATGCAATACGGAGTAAAAAAAAAAATTTATCCGATTCGACTATTTAACGATGAATTGTTCATGAGACGGCGAGTGAATTCTGTCATTCTTCGTTCGTATATTCTCGTCCGAGTTAGGCCGTGTGCTGTGGAAGACATGAGCGTCAAAACGAGAGAATAAAAATAAAAATCGTATCGTACGAAAGCGTGAAAATTCTAGGTATCTGTGTGTATGTAATACATTTATTTGTCAACCGCGCCTATCAAATTCATTCCGAACAGTAGATCTTACATTTTTTTGAAGCAAGTCGTACAAAAACTTCAAAAAGTTTAATCTCAATCGACTAATTTACCATGTAATTACGATGGATTATCATACGGTAGTGTACAAGCAATTATGTGTGATTTATTATTATATTTATTTTTATCGCATTTTTTTAGTTCATCGTAAACAGTCGTGTAAACTTCGTGTGAAATTTAATATTACAAAAACCAATACAATCAAGGATGTTGCGCGCGTTTCATTTTACGAGCAAAAATATAGATTTTAACGAGAAATGACTATTGGTAATAAGTCATCGAGGTGCATCAAAAAAAATAAAAATGTACATTTTACGTGTGTTCGAAATTATTTTACCAACTATATTCGATATATATATATATAACTGTAGAAGTTATTTACATTTCATTTACTGTTTAAAACCAAATAAATACTCAAATTGTTACTAATCAATATGGAAATATACGTACATAAATATATATATTTATATATTACTATAGCCATTTATGAAAATTCTGTGGATATTATTTTTAGTTTGAATTTTTACCACTTTAAGTATACATTATATAGATGTTTTTAAAGAACTCGAACACTATGTTTCTTTAACATCATCGTTTTGTTGTAGAAATGATGATTTTCAAAAATGTCGATATAAGAATATATTCGTAAGATATTTTTCTTAATTCATAATACAATGCGATGCGTTATTCATAATATGAACATAACATAACATATTATGTTTGTTTTAGAAGTTACATTAACTTTTTCCAAACATCTTATTATTATCAAACATACGTATTCCCACGATTTTATGTAAGGGATATATTTTGGATGTTTAGTTGATTCATGGTGCATTGGGCAATTTATGTACTGTTAAAATTACAAAGCAAAACATATTTATCTAAGAGTTTTTCTCTTGAAAAAGAATAACGATATCGCATGAAGACATTATTGTACATCGGAAGAAATACCGTGATAGCGAAATAAGTCGTTTGGGATACGTGAAGAAATTTGTTGAAAAAAAAAAATTTACCGTTTTATTAGAATAATGTTTATTTTCATTTATCTTTTTGTTAATTATATTTTATCGATTTCTGACAGTTTAAAATAATTTTAAACGCTTTTATAAAATATTAATTTCGGCACGAGTGATACGTACTTTTTGCACATTTGGCGCTAATGTCACATAGCTACCGTATGGTTCGTATTTTCATATTAAACACGACCGCAGACTCCAAACACTGACCCACAGACTACCTTTTAGGAACCACCAATGTACACAGTCTTGCTCTCGCCGTCGAGTCCTAACCAAACCACACACCGTTTTTCGGAAATTCCTGACCCGGATGTTGTTCCGTGGTTTTTAAAATTCGATTGCGAATACTACGATACGTTGCGACCGCAGCAGGGACCGAAGCCGTTTTACGCGCGGATCACGTGCGCACACGTCATTATCAACAACCCATCGACTCGTAAAGGGGTAAAGGGGCAATACGCTTGCACATAATACACAACGGTCGCAGTGCCTTCTCCTCCCCCGCACAACTGCGTATTGTATAGTGAGTCGTAATAAAAATAATATTTTATCACTTTCGAAAGGGTTTTAATTAAAAACTAATGTATTTTCGCACGAATACGTAATTGAAAAGCCGAGATAATACACACATACACACACACACACACACACACACACACACCCATGTACACTATAAGTATGGTTATCTAATTATAAACATTTTGCAGTTTTATAAATACGAATATTATAATAATAATGTTTTACGTGTGCGAGCATGTAAAATTAATTTTGATAATGAAACACGCAGTAATTTTTAATATTCTCCGACTGACATCGGTGACATCACATAATATCATGTATATAATATACTAGTGTGTGTATGTGCTAGGGTAAAATCCATTTCTGCGTAACATATCCCTTTACCACCTCGCATTTCGTACACGTGCACCACAGTCCCCGTAACTTGTCACGCCGTCATGGTCTAATTCGCCAACACACGGTCAAACAACCCGCGTACACGTCCGCTGTGATGCAGTCATTGGTATTCCCGACGGGTGTATTTAATTATAACTAGAGATACTCGTATGTGTATGCACTCAAACTTACTGTAACATGCACGCATGCATGCATGCATACAATAATATTATCACATTTGCCAGTCGAAATGTGCACTAATATATATATATATATATATATTTTACCATTTGGAATTAAGAATGTTAAATTCATTTATAAGTTATAATACATATAAAAATTTAAATTCAACGAAACACATGGGTTATAATTTATAACACATGTGTTTCGTTTAATTTTCAAATCAACAGTAAATTATTTACTTATTTTCAACGCAGTTAATTAAATTAATTAAATTGTATCTTTAATTATAATCTCTTACTACTGTAATTCAAACTGTTTGTTTAAGGACTCTGTTCTTTTAATGATTATTAATAAATAAATGAATAAATAAAGTATTAAGCAATACAAATAGCAATGAATCCAGGGCTCAGAAAATATAAGGCACACTACAAAAAAAAAAAAATGTAGATCTGTAGTTCGCGTCGACTTTATTATAAAGAAAACAATTGTATGTAAAATAATTATTTTCAATACATTCAATCAGCATATAAGCAATAAACGTGTTTGACTAGGTTGAGCAAATCTATCCGAAAGACAGAAGACTCTCGAAAAACACTACTGTGGATCACTACGGTGATTGTATGCGTTATTCTAAGTGTTACCTTGTTTTAAATGTCTGTGTCTATAAGCATGATTTGATCGATGTATACGGCATTGGGTGGGTATACCGTTATACAGTGATAAAATGCTTTTTATTTTTATCTTATCAAACTTGTCACTGCGTGCACTGTGCGACAGTAGATTTTGGTCGTGTTAAAACCTTCTTTCTACAACTACTGACGTTATTAGATTATATTTGAAAACGAGAGGTAAAAATTGTGAAATTATTCGAATAGTTGTTTTAAATACTTCGTAAAATTGTTTTTAAGCGATTTAAAAATGTATCGAAACGTGCATTTATATTCTTGGGATACTAAAACTTTCATTTCGATTAGAAATCAATAACATTTGCAAACATTTGCTGAGTAAAATAAATAGTATTTGCTTCAGTAAAACACGAATTAAACTGAAAAAATAGAAAAAATATGCAATATCATATTCATCCTAGTCCTAATTATAACAATATTAACCACAAATCACGCGTGACACCTCGTGGGTATTTGCGTACACCTATAACACTAGTTGCTTTAATAACGATTATGATGATGATGATAATAATAAATATTAATAACGATGATAATAATAGCAATAGTTATATTTAATAATAATTACGACACCTCTTGGATAATATATTAATATATATTATATGCGTACACCTACGATATTTGTTGTTATGATGATGGTAATAATAGTAACAACAAGTAATAATAATAATTACGATAATGGTGATGTAATTATATCATACCCACATATTTAATCTCGCCTATATATGCATTTATGCATTTTTAAATGAAACAAACACAATCAAAATTAGATTTAGCTCACGCTACTTATGTATCATTTAATCATACAAACGTATTCGTAAATTAAATTCTCGGTACAATTTAAAAATGTTTACACAAGATATTCCATTTCGTAACTAAACTTAACTATTCAAAACAAGACTGGTTAAGTAAAAACATTCATATAACATATGATACTCGTAATTGTAATATATTTATTACATATACTTATATTTCATTTACTTATTAAGAAATATATCATGTGTGTGTAGATAGTTGTATTTATTTAAGACAGTTTTCAAATAAAGAATAATAAATAGTTTGAATCTTTTTTTTTACCTTAGGAACTTATAAAATGTTATTAAAATTAATTTGATGTATTCACGAATCTGAGCGAATTAACCACGGTATTGATTTTACCATATGTGCTTGTCTACTCGATTTCGACTCGAAGAGAAATGCTCCGATGGATTGTTTTTGATAAGAAATTTGATAAAATTGAAGGGAATTTTTTGATTTCTTCAAAATAAACGACAATAAATGATAAAATAGGTAGGTAGCTTGAATAACATTAAATATTAAAACATAGTTAAGAAGTTAAAAATAAAATTAAAATAAACGCATTACAATTGCTCTTTATACGATCGAGAGTTTTAATTTAAAAAATAAAAATATTTAACTAAATTATATAATTAATGCTCCGTAATATTACCAATAAATAAACAATTCTAATTTATTGTTAATCAATAACTTATGACAACATGTTTGTGTTCACTAAGCTGTTAGGGAGTAGTTTTTTTATTACTTGTATGTTGCACGTATCCGTTTACTTTTGACAGTTGTGTATTGTGTTGTATTGTGAACTAGGTGAAGTATGTAGTTCTACAACATAATTTCCATTTTATGTAATTTTAATCAACAACTCCTGAAATGGAATTAACTTGCATTTCTTTCGTCAATAATGTATTGTTAATATTAGTAAATATTTGTAATCCAATAAACTAGAGACAATAAAAAAAAAGTACTCCTCGATAGTTGTGTTTAAATATAAACAAAAATGGCATCGTTTATTATAATAATATAACATGTACTTAAAATTTGTATTCCGTAAACATTATATCACTATAATTTTATGATAAATATGAAATATGATGTAACAAAATACTTAATAGTTAAAACAAAATGTATTACTTTATCAGTATGGTGCAAAGTTTATTTGTTATACGAATAGAACGCGTATTTGTAAAAGTTATAAAAAATAAACTTCAAAACTTTCGAAAATATTCGTTCGTTCGTTTTCTTTTATGTCATTCAAACATTTTCGTTTTTTAATTCTATTATTTTAGACTCGATCGAACTTTTTGTGTTTAACTCGCATAATACTATAAGTGCGTTCACCGCCGGGAGCTTTCTTTTTTTTACAGGGCCGGCACTCGGTTTGTGAGTTCCTAGAAAAAGTTTTCTAGAGTTTTCGAACAAGTTATTTTTTTGAAAGAATAATAAATAATAATTAATTTAAAATAAATATATCGGCCAAATGGAAACCATCGCTCAATGTTTTTATATTAAAAAATCATTTAGTAATAACCATTAAAAATACGAATTAATAAATAAACGAACAATTAATTCCACTATAAAATAACGAACAATAATTGAAGAATAGCTTAATGTTTAAAGAAAAGTTATAAAAAAAAAACTCCTCTGGGTTCTAATAATTATTCAAATCATCTACACTAAAGGACCGAAAAAAATTATTCTTCTGAAAAAAAAAAGAAAAAAAGAAAATGAATGAAAACCCAATACGTTGCTTTACGTGAAAAAGAAGCTGCGTTCCCCTCGGTTTCCTGGGAATCTGTCAACATCAAAGGGGAACGAGTTCCGTCCAAGCACTAGGGTGTGATGTAACACAATATTTGTTCATCAAAAACGTGCACATTCCTTAACTACACCGTTGCTGCGGCGTACACGGCCCCCAACGCACATAACACGATCGGAATCAATATTACCAACGGTTTTTGGAAAACAAAAACTCCGACCTCGGAATCGACATCATTTCGCATCCGAGCGTCATCGATTCACACATAGATTTCCTCGTTAACTCAGGGTCCGTCTTAAGCACGCGGACACCGGCGCGTTATAGCGGAAACGGAAAACGAGCTTTTCCGATACGTACTCAAAAGTCGGTGACACGCTGGGGAAATATGTGTAATAAGTTTCGCGAAACAGGAAATTTATTCCGTAAGTCGAGAAACGCGTGTATATAAACGGACCAACACGTACTGGTGATTCCGAAATGTCATCGTCACAAAAAAAAAAAACATTTTACATTTTGTACACAAATTTCACCGAACGTGTTTCGTTTCGTGAGCAATCGTTCCTTCGTTTCGCGATCAACTCAAGTCCGGTTCGCCACTGAAACACGAATGCAATCATCAAAAAGGTATTGTTTAATAGTTTCGCAAGTGTTCTAAATCCGTTCGGTTCGCAAGACGCACTCGATATCGTTTTGAATTTTTTCTAATTTTTCATTGACATTTTTCCTTCGACTCATAGCCACAATGTTGTGCTTGGATAATAAAAAAAAAAAACTATTTATATTTAATAGATGGATAAAATTATTTTTATCTTTATTATCTCTATGTATATACGAGTATATATTTAATATTATAATAAATTTTTATTTTTATTAGAATAATGAATATTTACACAGTTACACATTATCCCAAGCATGAAATAGATGATATAAGACTTCCCTAAGCTATAAGAAATATTCTGAATGTTGCAACAAAAAAAAAAAAAAAAAATGTGTCTTGTAAACAATGACACGCGATTACGCGACTGGGTTTAATAAAGCTTTTGTACGAGGATGAGTCACGATGCGTTCAACGCGATACGAGGTTTTAATAATAAATACGGATGTATGGCGATTATTTACTGTATAATATTATGTGGACCGTACGATTTCGTAGTATCGGTCAATCCAGGTCCGGTAATCATAATTCATAACACATGATCAATGGACATAATTTATAAACAAATACAGAATTTGAGGCGATCAATGGAGAACGATCGTATACAGCGTATTAGTAGCCAATAGGAATATTATTAAATTGCTATTTGATTTATTCGACCTAAAGCTCGTATGGGTCATGTTATAAAACCATAAATAATTCACACCTCCCATGCATAATAATTAATGATATATGTATATACATAATAAATCGTCATTATTCATAAATATTAATAAATGCTATGTAAAAGTATTTATTTAACATTCATATTATATAAATAAATTTTATATATTACAATTTTGAACACTATTTTATATTTTTTTCCGAGTAAACCAATACAGATGAAATTTCTTATTTGGTTATCTATTTAATTATTTTATGTCGAACGATAATAACGTAGTTATTAATGATTAGTTCCAAACTTTGAGAATTATCCAACTAAATTCATCTAAATGGCTATAATTTCTATCCGGATAAAAATTAGACGTAAATTTTATTCTTATCTAGATAATATAAAGATAAGAAGTTTTTATCTGGATAAACTTATCTAGATAGATTAATCTAAACAATTTTGGCTGTTGCACAACATCGCAAAACAACTATCGGTAGCAAAACGACGAAATCGTTGTCTTCGGACCGACTAAAACGAGCCGTGTGCGAACCAAACGGAAAATGAAAGAAAGAAAAACGTAATAATAATGAAACGAATTCGTTCCGTGCGCGTTGACTATCAAGTGCGATAAACCGTACGAGGTAAATTATTCCGAACGGGTCGCCCGCCAAAAGCGGCACTACCGTTTTCCCTTCGAAACGAAACGGAAAATCCCTTTGAAACGATATCGACAATATCTATATTAAACATATTAAACATCGGTCAGAGGTGGTTGGAACGCGCACGTCAATCCTCGATCTCGGAAAACGTGACGGCTGCGCTCACGGCGTCGTCGTTGTCGTCATCGTCGTCGTCATCGTCGTCGTCTTCGTCACCCTTGCCGCTCTCGTCGTCGTCGCCGTCCTCGCTGCGATCGGCTCGTCGGCCGCGACCGCGTACCGACTGTCGGTCGGCCGCACTCACCGCCGTCGCCGTCGTTTTCGTCGCCGTCGTCTTCGTCGTCTTCGTCTTCGTAGTCAGGCCGCGGTAGGCGGGGGTGACCGAATTGTTGACGGCCGACCGCCGACTTTTGCCGGTCAGACCGTACTTGTCGGACAGCGAGAAAGGATTGACCGTCGCCACGTGTTTGACCGCGTTCCGCGCACCGCCGCCGCCGCCGCTGCTACCGTCGGACCACGCGTCCGACATATCACTTTTCTGCGGACGAGACGAGATTTAATGACATTACCGCGCGGATTCGGCGCGCGATCGAAACCGACCGGCACTACGGTGAGCGTTTCGTACGCGTCGTTGCGGCGATGTTATCGCGTTCGATTGCGTTACGCGCTCCACCGGGCCAAACCCTTTTTTTCACCAACCCTTTTAAACGGGTGAGTTGCGTACGAAATTTTCGATTTCCGTGGCTGTGCCGTAACCAGAGGTTGGCGAAACGGGTGGTTGCCAAGGGCGCAGTAAAACAGGGGACGCGTTTACGTTAAATTAAAGTTGGTTGTACCGTATAACATTAACGCCGAATTAAAATTCGCCACGGAGTGTAGTTACGGCACTGATCTCCGGTGATCGACACGTCTAGTAGGCTGACGTAGGGCAATTCGTATTGGTTTTCTAACTTTTTATGACGCGGTCGACCTATATTTCTAGCAAGACTGGTTGGCTGCAGGCTCGTAGCCAAGTTAAATCTTCAGATGGGGCAAACAAATTTATAGGAGGGGCATTAGAAAAAAAATCTATATTAAAGCTATTTTCAATTTATTAATACTACTGAAATTTTTATAACAAGTACTTAAAAATAAAATAATAAAAATTAGAATAAACTGAGCATAATTAAATTTTGAATATTTTTATTATATATTATTTTTTTTTGAATTTACCATTTTTTTTTTTTAATTAAAACAGCTGTAATTTACTATCTTTTTGCTTGTTGAAGTCCATTAATAATATATCAAAATTTAAATTTATAGTCTGTTTGGATTCAAACGCCAATAAAGCTAAATTGAATAGCCGGTTATGTTTTATGTCATTGTACATCAATCAGATGCAATCGTATTCTCCAGAGTAAATGCTATATAATATTGTTAAAAATAACTTCTTATACTAAACAGTGCTTCTATTGCCGATGCAATTATCAAGCAATAAATGATAAATATCTAACAACCACGGCTGTAGATAGTCAAAACCTACTATTTACAGCTATGCCAATTACCTAAAAGACATTAGTTTATTAAGATTTGGGGGGGGGGGCAACGATAAGGTCTAGGGGGCAATTCCCCCCCCCGCAACGGGGTTATTACTACTGCGCACCGATCGTCGCACACGTGTCCTTGACACGAACAGAATCGGAAACCGAAATACCTACGAACATATTTCGTTTTGTCGGGGACCGAATGCCTATTTATTTCGGAAAAACAATTCAAGATCATTGTCTCGGGGGCTAAGTCGTATCTTGATGATGGCACGCTGCAATTCGCGTCCTAAACATTACGTCCCTTTCCGCGAATTCAGAAATATACGCAAAGGCACGTGCGATCGATCGGTGTCGTTGTACCTTGATCAGTTCGGATATTCCGTAGCTCAAACGTGACGTGGCGCGCGAGGAGTCGGACGAGTTCTTCTTTTTGGTCACCAACATTTTCGGCTTGTTGATCACGTCCTCGTGCACTTGCTTCATCAGGTTCTTCTGCAAGTCCTTGGTGTGATCGCTGAGGTCGGATTCGTCGTGCGCCAGCACCGGCTTGGTCAATTTGCCGTGGAGACCATCTAGCGACGGTGCGCGATCGCCTCCCGACAAAGAATTCTTGGACTGAGTCTTCGGGCTGTGATCACAGTACGCCTTGGGTTAGACAACCACTAATAAATCGTCATCGGAAAACCGAACTCACCCGGACGCGTTCACCGGACTCTGGCTCACGTAGCTCTTCTTGCCCACGAAGCTCTGGTACTTGAGTTTTTCGGTCATCGATTCCAGTCGGCCGTTTAGTTCCTTCGCGATGTTCAACTCCGCCTGCAGCGCTCTAGACTTACTGTTTTCCACGCTCAACTGGTGCTGGTAGCTCTTTTTCTCCAACTCCATTTTTTTAATTAAACTCTGTGACATAAAATTAAAATTAAGCTATATCATATGCATTATATGAGTACGGTATTTAATTATGTTTTGAAAGAAATTCTTCGATATCTTGTCGTAGTTACTCTGCATGAACAATTTGATTAGCTCATCTCCGTTCATCGCTCTATCGCAGACATAACTCATAATTTATATCGAGTACGCTTCGAGCTATAACAGTATTATGTCAGAATAAAGCGTTCGGTTAGGTTAACTCGTGTTCGATGTTTGAAAAACTAAATATTAATCATAATATCGAAAGAATAGAAGTTTTTTTTTTTTTTTGTTTTCCTTACGTCTGAAGGCGAAACTACCGGAGAAAATGTCAAAATGTCTTAGGCACCTTTACAGTGTGAATTTTCGAATGATTATTTACAAAATATTTTGAAATGCAAAAAATAAAAGTGCTACACAAATAAATAAATAAAATTATTTAATGCATTTAAAATCAATACATTTCATGCCACTCGGAACACACAGAAAAATATTCAACAATATACACATACGCACCCCATCTGAGCTCGTATGTTATATTGGAGTGCCTTAATGTATGTATGTTAGTTGAAAAATATGTAACTCTAATCCGTTTTTTAGTTAAGCGTGATAGATTCTATTATTATTATTAGATACTATTACTACAGTTTCGGTTGTGTTATTCATTTTGATTTTAATTATAGAGTAATTTTGATGATTTTGAAATATGCTGAATAACGTTTTGCATGCATGCAACTATGTTAAGTCGTACTCGTATAAGACCGGTATAAAATCGTTTCTTGAATAATTCATACTCAGTGAACAAAAAAATTTTTAGATTGGAATAACGTTACTTTAAAACCGAAATTGAAAACGACCCAATATTCTTACATTGGATAATTTAAAATAATATTATCCAAAACGTTAGTTATATTAACATTTTCCAATTAGAATATAGTAGTGGTATAAAACACACACGTACACGTACAAAAAGGAAAATATTTTCATCGGCACTAGTTATAAGATTCAGCATATTTAAAAATTCCTCGTTATAAAATACACGTTCATTTGATATTAGTACACCGGAACACGAGTAAGCTAATTAATCGTTCAACCGTAATCGTGACGTCTTCTTTTACTTCCGACTTCGGATAATACGAGTACGACGTTACACGGTATCGTACACGAGTCAAAAAAAAAAAAAAAAAAAAAAAACAATGATAACAAAAAGATTATTCAGTATAATACAACGGGGTGCGGTGGTGTAAACCCTACGGTACTTCGGTGAGCGGAGCTCTGGACGATTCACCTGGATCTTTTTATCCTGCTGCTTGATCATGTTCTCCGCCTCCTCCAGCTGAGCGGAAAGTTTCTCCCTCTCGCCCAGCTGCTTGTTCTTGGTCAGATCCAACAGGTGCTTGTACTTCTTCTGCACGGTCAGCAGCTCCCTGGTCTGCGTCCGGTACTTGTTCTCCAGCTGCCTGTACGCCGCCTTGGACCGCCGCAGCCGGGTCTGTATGGACTGCAGCTCCTCGCCGCACGACCTGATCACCAGCGGCAGCTCCGCGTGCGAGCTCTCGTACTTGGTCAGCGCGTGCTCGTGCCGTCTCTCCATGACTTTCAGTATCCGGTTCTCGGACGTCAAGTTCTGCGCTCGGCCGGTGGCGGCGGACGGCGGTCCGTGTCGCGTACGGGTGCGCACGGAACACATTCGTTTCAAAATACATTACTGCCGCGTTCCGTAACGCGCGCTATGATACTACGGGTGCCGACGTTAACAATTCAATACACGGGCAACCGAATCGCAACGACGATGGTCGCGTGCAACACGGTGCACGGGTTGAAATTGTTACGTCGACGATCGATTTCACCGACGGGGCTTAACGAAGTTCTGGGATTGAAAATTACCGGCGTCTAGGGGATATGGGAGGAGACAGCGGATAATTGTCTATTTAAATAATTCCCATTTTTATCAGTTTCATTTCTTGTACACCGTTGCGGTCGATAACGTTTGACGAAAAAAAATTCAATTAAACGGAAAGTTAATTTTTTCACGAGATCAGCATGAACAAGGAACAAGTCATCGCAGACGGTCCATCGAATGTTTTAAGTTCGTGGTAACCCATGTTTGACGAACGACTATCGATAGTTTGATTTTCACGTTCGGATATCACAGTCAACACTTATTTTTTAGTTTTCTCGAAATAAGGTTTTTTTTTTTACTAACTACCAGGGCTCGGGATTCATAGCTTTTAAAATAGGCGCTTTAAGATTCACTTGAAAACAACATTCTTTAGAGTACTCGAATATGCATTTAAAAAACTTGAATTTAAACAAAAATATTTAATAAAAAAAAAAAAAAAAAATGATCTAAAATAGGAAAAATAAGCAAAAATTTTTAAATTTTCTTTTTACATAAATACGATAAATTACAAGACATATTTTGAAACTGTATTGAGTATAAAATTAAAGATTACAAAAAATGTTGAAACAAAAAAATTTAGCCTATGTTATAATTTTTTAATTAAAAAAAAAAAAAAAGTTTAACTTTGACTTTCGAGATATTTTTAATGTTTATGGAATTTCCAAGGTATTTTATTTATATTATTATTATTATTTATTTTATTATATTTTATTTTGGTGAAAATAAAATGAAAACGATATTTATAAATAGTTCAAATAATCTGAGGAGGTTAATGGTCTACGTTATCGTTTATAATTAAGCAGAGATATGCAATAAAAACAAAAATAATCAGAAAACAGGAAATAAGTATTTTTTTTTAAAAAAACGTCGAAAAAAGCAACAAAAAAAACCACCTTTAAACTTCATAATTGAACGTGTTAACGTGAATAACATGCATATATGCATACATACACATCCATAACTATCTGATACATTTAATGTCAAACAATAAAAATAAGCAAATGCTATAAGTCCCGGCCCTGCTAATTACCTTTTATCCAGCCATCGTCTAGAATATTAAACCGCGATCTGTGTAGTACGTCGTAGCGGCGAGTATTTCGTCGAAATGGGTATTCCGAAAAACGTGTTCCGACTGTTTCGAATACTAGGTGTAGTGATGTTGCATAAAATTGCTCGGATTGTCGAAAGGAATCAAAACAATAACACGACGTATATGCAACTATAACGCAATTTTCACCCGTCGCTCATTGAAACCATCGAGGAAATCAAAAGTTATCACGTACAAGTAAGTTGAACGCGCGGGCAGCACATGTTTTCGGAACACCGGAAGAAACCATAGGACGAACCGAATGCATGACTGTGGAAGTCAACCCGTGATCCACAGGCCACTGATTTTCTCCTCCCTCCCCCCACCGCAACCTGAGGATCCGCGGACATACCAGTTGTACGCACAAACAACGCGATTGTTTAGTAGGCAATCGTAGGGTACGTGCTAATAGATCGGCGGTCGTTGAAATCATATCGTTTACAAACGGGGTGGTCCGCGTGCCGCGATCAGACAAGATCCCATAGCGCGTACGTTTATCGACTCACGTTAATGATGGTCCGGGCGTGGGCCAACTCGTTTTGCAGTTCCTTGACGCGAGACAGTCCACGCAGCATCCTGCGGTCGTGACGTACCTCGAGATTCGTGTAAACGGACGGTCACAAGGTCCACTGTTGATGGTACCGGCGATCGCACACCGACTGAAGCCCACCGAACACCGCGGTTGTTGGAAACGCGAAGACACGAAGACGAAAAGTGAGAGAGAGAGAGTAAGAGAGAGATTGATGAGAAGGGGGGGAGAGAGATCGAGAGAGATAGAGAGAAAGAGAGAGAAAGAGAGAGGTAAATGACGAATGAAAAGAGAAAAACGATTTTCGTTAAACTGTTGGTTCCGTTGCTACGGCGCCGCACCGACCAACGACAAATCGCCGGGAAACGATCATGTGCTGTTTGAAACTCACCGCGCCGTCGCCGTGCTTTTTTACTGATCCGATATCCGATAGCCGACCGACGAACGCGTAGTGTTGTTAATGCTGTTGTATAGATTGCACGTTTGCATAATAATACCGCAACAGTCGACGGGTTTTCTATTCCCGTTCAAGTATGATAACGTTAATTAAGTATATAATTCGGTGGCGTTACTGAGTAACGAGCGCACTGATGCATTTAAATGTTTTCTTCGGATACGCTGATCGAAATACTTTAAGATTACCGTATGATTAATATTATGATTACGGTTTCTTCGCGGTATCGTTCAAAAAACGATGATAGAACGAAAGAAATGTTACATTATGAACAAACAAATCATTGTGTCTTGGACGTACGTATTTCCATTACGATTGGCTGTACAACCAATTTAATTTGTCTACGCACAATACTTAAGTGTTCTTATTATAAGTTTTTAATAACTTGAAAAGGAAAATAAAAATAAAGAGAAAAGAGAAAAATAAAAATTGAAGAGGAAAAAGTGAAGAAGATAGGGATAGACGTTATATATATATATATATATATTTATATACGGATAATGGTAATGAGTTTGCATTGATTACATTCCTCCTTGCTCTTAGGATAGGGCTTTCCGGTTTACAAAGGTTCAAGAGGCCTATGCACGAGAAACGCGGTATTCACGCGCTGACGGCCTTTAGCCTAAAGCTCACAAAAGTGTTTTATGCCCTTGTTATACAAGAAAGTCTGGAGGGATGGACCTTGGATCAGTCCTTTGAAAATTTGACCTATTTAGGATGTCAATGGTGTATTTTTGGATTAGGTCTTTATTATCTTAACTGTGTGTCTGGACGTATATCGAAAGAATCTTAATTTATTGGTGCATTATGTTTTACATAATCCAATTGTATAAAGCATGGATGGCCAATAGGTCGATAGTGATTGACTGATCGATCGTGACATGAGTTTGAGACGACCACGACTCCCTTTCAATATTTTTCGAATTCTTCCACAAATATTAAAATTAAGATAAATAAAAAATAATAAAGAATATATTTGATAGTAATATGTAGTAATAAATAACTATGAAAAACAAAATTATACATTGAGATCCAGTAGTTATGTAGGTATATTGTACATATTCTAATGTATTTTCCGTATTAAATAACGGTATTTATCGTTTCGTATAAATTGATAAAATATAGATTAAAAAATGTGTAATGTAAAATGAGAAAATTAAAGTTATTATTACTTATTGATATTTTAAAAATATTAAATAAAGGAAGTGTAACATGCATGTAAATATTTTTGCTCGGTTACAACCATTTTTTTTTTTTTTTTTGGTCGATCGTGACAACCTAGAAAAACTCAGAAGTCGATCATAAATCATTAAAAGTTGGCCACTCTTAGGATAAAGCATTCGATTTATTAATGACATGTTATATAGTCGAATGGTGCTCATCATTACAATTTGATAAGACTGCATATAGATTGCAATCATGTGGATCGTTTCAACGCACTAAAAAAATTGTACCGAGTACAACGTACAACGTCAGTTTGATAGCCACTACGTGAGCCGACCATTACTTCAAAGCAATTTCAATTCGAAAAATAAATAAAATAACGTGTATAGAAAAAATTGTAATCGGGCATTCGGTAAAAAACCATGGAATTATAATCGATAATAACAATGACGAATTCGAACGTATTTGTTCGTGAACAAAACATACATGGTCGTATACACTTATCTGCATAGCATTTATCAATTCTAACGGAAAAAAAAATAATAAAATAAAATAAAAACGACATGCGTCGACACACGTCTACTTAATATGATTTATCGTCGGATCGTAACAACAGTAATAATACGATTTTAACGCCACGAGATCCCGTTTAAGCTCGGTTCATCGGTACTGTTCATCAATTGAACAACTCGTTTGTTAACGTCTCGTGAAAAAATCTAAAACCTTTTTTCTATCGCGATGTGCTGTTTTTCGCGCACCGCTCGGTAGCGCTAAACAAACGGTACGATTTTATTCGAAATCAATTAATTGCACGGACATAATTAGTCGGCAATTTGTACACGACGCCCACGAAGCGATGTAAATGTTATCGAGAACGTTTCGGCGTTTCCAGGACTCAGGTAGCTGCGTTGTTAACGGTACACAGTAAATTATGATACAGAGTTACTTCACCGGACACTTCCGCCCTCGTGCCTATTGTTTGGATCGTCATCAATCGCCAATGGCCGAGCGCGATAACGATAACGTAACGAGAATCAACGGCACAGGAACAATGCATTTGTTCGTTAATTGTACTGCAATGACGTGCACCCGGTGCTTTTCGAACACGCTTTTTAACGTTTCGATCGTGTTCGCGTTGTCACGCGTCTTCGTACGGTTTTCTTATTAGGAACTGTCCGAAACCGATTTCTAATGTTTCGTAGCGTTTCGCAGAACACCGTCGACGTTTGGAACGATTTACCTGCACCTCGTCGTGCGTTTGTAGCGTTATTCTTACGAATAACTGTCTTTAACCAGTCATTTTCTAATACATCGGTACTGAAATATTATTTGCATAATGACGTGCGAGTAGAATTCCGGTATGCATCGCGTGCACGTGCGTGCGTGATAGACTTAATTCCACTTTGAGATGAATCATTTCCAGTCGGTGTTTCTGTTGTACATTTTATTTACGCATTCTCGTAGTCATCGACACCCACATTCTGCGTAATGTATGCGGCTGTTTCCTTTGAATGCTAAACGGATTTGAGATCAACGAGATTCTCTCGACTTGATGGTATTTATTTTCCCTCTACAACATGTTCCATAATTATATTTTACTTTGATACCAGAAACCAGCGACCTAATAAATTTAAAATTATTTAATTAAACTAATTTTTGTGACGAAATTCCTTATAGCGGGTTGGCGAGGGAACCTAGCCGAGAAAAATGTAATGCGTTAAGGAAACGCGTTACGAAAACCCGTAAGATAAAGAGAGAACGAAGGAGATTTTAATATTAATTTTAAAAACAAGATTATGAAATGTTAAATCAGTTTCTCTATGATAAATTTAGTTTGCATATGAACAATGATCCATCACAATCTTCAACGAGACATAATATTACTATTGACGCAGTTTTTTCTAGATATATGCAAAATATCGAATCACAAACGTACATGTCTTACTTCAGTTACAATAGACCTATGGTGTTGATGATTTTGTGTTCCGATGAAAATTAATAAAAATCATTTTTTTATTTTTTTTTATTTGCTTTTGTTTACACATTACAGCAATAATTATCATTGATATACGTTTAAAATATGCTACCTTATTACCGGGACTCGGGACTTATAGCACTTAAAATCATTAAAATAAGCGTTTTAAAAAGCATTTAAAAATATCATTATAAGCACTCAATTAAGCAATTAAAAAATTTAAATTTAAATAAAATTATTCAATTAAAAAAAAAAAAAAGTAATTTAAAATAGGAAAAATAAGTAAACATAAAAAAATAAATAAAATACATTTGTTTTCTAAATTTTCTTTTTACATAAATACGATAAATTAATAGACATATTTTGAAACTGTGTTGAATATAACATAAAAGATTAAAAAAATATTGAAATAAAAAAATGTAGTTTATATTATATTTTTTTAATTAAAAAAATTAAAAAAAATACAAACAAATCTCTTAACTATAAAAAAAGTTTAACTTTAACTTTCGAGACGTTTTTTCAAATTGTATATGGACTTTCCAAGGTATTTTGTGAAAATAAAATAAATGTAAACGATATTTATAAATAATCTGAGAGAGGTCAGTGACCTACATCTTCGTTTATAATTAAGCTGAGATATGAAAAAAAAGGAAATATTACGAAAAAAACCGGAAATAAGCATTTTTTTTTTAAAAATCGTCGAAAAAAAGAAGAAAAAAATAGCACTTTCAAATTTCAAAATTGAACGTGTTAGAACATGACATACATATCCATAATTCTCTGCTACATTTTATGTCAAAAAATTAAAATGAGCAAATGCTATAAGTCCCGAGCCCTGCTTATTACGTTTCATTGTTATGTTAATAACTGTTTGTACCAGAGTAACAGTGAGTAAAATGTTATGAAATCAAAATACATTATACAAGATTTCTTGTATGATTAACACGATCTTTTAAAAACAAATAAATATATATATATTTTAAATAAATGTATAATATAGGTATTTGTTGCATCAATAATCAAAATTAAAAAGAGGGGTGGGTAAAGAGAATGAGAGCCCGACATGTTAATGATAAACTATAACCTGAATACGAAAAGGATTTCATTCCAAACGTGTGTTCTGCGACGCGTTCAGGTATTTCATTAACTAATTTTACGTTAAATTTTGATATACTTGTTTACGCGAACCGTCATCTATATAAGGCGCTGCTGAAGTGACATCCGAAAATAGGTTTTCGAGACCGACCGGCGAACGTGTCCGCCCACAGTTGGCACCATAAACGGCTTTACTCGCGTTTTGAACTCGGCTGGACCCGGAAAATTCCGGCCACATGAAATCCATACCTAAATTAACTAGGTAACGGGTTCGACGGCGAATCAATCGTTTTTCTAGAATTTTCCGAAGAAAACATGCCAGTTTGACGAGTTTTTTTTATCTTGCGATTTTATTTTTTTAATGACAAACATAAAATTCTTATTTTAAATAAGTTTTGTTTGGAACAGAAATGTTTTATATTTTGGCGTGAAAATATACGGTGAAACTTCAGTCACCTTTATAAAAAATATTAACTCTTTGTTTATCTGAATTTTTTTAATCTAATCTATTGTTTACAACATGAAAAGAAATACAAAAATATTGCAAATACACCACTTACAACATTATTGCACTAAACCGAAAAACTATACGTTTAGCAATACAAGGAGTTTGTTGACATTTTTGAAAAAATTCAAACTACAAGCATTATAAGAGTAAAAATTACATTTTAATTTAAAGACAACGAACGGCGGTGACAGAATTGAGAAAACCTCAACCAAATTTATTATAACATATATAATAATAATTTCAATAGTATCGTGTATTCATTCGTACATTATAACCATGCGCACAATTATTTTTATAAATTTTTTTTTTTCAAAATTATTTACACACCTCAATAATCCTGGTTATCATCGTAATTTGCATAATGTTTCAAAAAAATGTTTGCATCATTGTTGAGAATAAAAATAAAATTTTGGACAATCATTTTTCCAACGTACAAGATGCCTACCAACTATGATATATTTTACAGGAATATCCCTCATTAGAATAATATTAGAGTAAACTGCATGGATATAAATCCATGAAAAATAAAATTAATCGTCAGGAAGGGACCAGAACCTGAACAGAAATGAACCGGTTCACCTTAAACATGTAGGAATTGGAACACAGTCAGAACCTAAATTTCAAAAAATCGTAAAACCGTAATTTTAACTGTAAAATTAATTATAAAACGGTTTAATTTGGTTAAAAGTAGTATGTTAGTCAATTTTGAAGTTTTGAGTTGTAAATAGTAATTTGTAATGCATAGATGTATCATTTTTATCGACATTGTCAACTAAGTTACACTCCGTACGTAAAATCGGGGAAATATAAATAAAAACTAATACTGTAAATATCGGGTGAAAATATATATTAATAATACTTACACGATGTGTCATATGTCATGTGATCTGTGATACGAGTAACCTTCGAAACGAACACAATATCGTTAAAGTTTGTAAAACTAAAAATGCTTAGTTATTGTATTCAGTAACTGAATCTGAGAATAAATCATGTTCTGCAAACCTAAAAATCAATGCCCGTATTTACCTATGTACTAAAATACTAACACCTAGATATGATCATTAAATTAGAAAAAGTCACCTGCGTTCCTACGTTTAAATTCGAGAATAAATAAAAACCTATTTGAATCTAAAATTGCCAAATGGATACGTCATAACACCAATATTGTTCAGAATGCTAACCTAGTTAATTACTAATAAATACGCATAAAAGTATGCAATACAAAATATTTAATCGATAATCTCTTATTTGCCTTTTATCTTTTTCATAGATATACGTCATAAAATTAGTGTTTTATAACTTTATTTTATAGTCAATTTTATAAAAAAAATTCAATTAAAAGTTAACAAATATACATAAAAGATAAAAGTTTAGACAATTACTAATTTTCTTATATTTATTGAGATTAAAAATAAATTACATATAAATTGTATTGTTATTATTAATTTTCTTTCCTCTTACTTTTATTGATTTTTTTCTTAGTATTTTTTATTTGTATATAATATATAATCAAATATTAAGTATTAAATATAAGAAATAACAATATTAATTCAAATTTTCACGATGTGTAAATATTCTGGTTTCTGAATGTATTGAATGAGAATGTGCTTTTTTCTCACTAAACACTGGCTTTTGTTAAAGACACTACAATATATCCAT
The DNA here is from genome assembly GCA_034509805.1 of Sipha maydis. NCBI lineage: Eukaryota > Metazoa > Arthropoda > Insecta > Hemiptera > Aphididae > Sipha > Sipha maydis. Next base: position 142,907 of record JASXSY010001150.1, read on the forward strand.
CTATAATTAATGGTGTTTCCAAACAATGTAGAACAAATACATTTAAACTTAACACTGAACTGAACAATTAATTTTAATATAAATTTGGAAGATAAATTTTGTTTAAATGTTTTACAATAAAGTGATAATTAATAATTATATTCAGGCACTCGTGGCTTAGTAAAGTCAAAAAATTTAATGAAAACATAACAAAGCTATAACAGTGTCAACTTTTTTTCAATTACTGGTGTTAACCAAAAATAAACGGTATTCTTCAGAACCGATAATAACCAGTTTCAATACCCTATTTTTTTTTTTAGAAATAAGAACCGAAACTGGAACCTTTAAAATTAATTTAATAAATGGAACCGCAACTACAAAACCCAATAGGTTCCAGTCCCTGTTTTCAGGCGGATTTCAAAAATTCAAAAATGTATATAACATAATTAGCCTAAACAAATAAAACCATAATATAATATAAAATACATTTATTGAAGATTCAAAGCAAAACGAGGAGTGCATTGGTTTTACTAGGTGTGTGTTTTTTTTTTTGTGTGCACATAATTTCGACCAAAAAAATTTACCTGATAATCACAATCATAAGAAACTTCTAACAGTAGATGTTGTCTAGTCAGTAATTTAAAGAGAGTCATTTTATGAATTTCTCAACAGTTTTTTTAATACTTATGAAAAATCGATTAAAAATTATTTGCAAATATGGTAAAATTTACGGCAAACGGATTACGGTTTTCGACAGAATTGAAATTTGATTTTCATCGTTTTTTCTAAAAACAAGAAACGTAGAAACATATAAATTTAATTTAATAAATAATAAAGATATCAAGAATTATGAAATAGAGTTCTTACTCGCCAGTTAACAAATCGTTGTTTTAGGCACCAGTTACCGATTCTTGTTATCAGTATCAATAATTTTGTTTTGATTTGAAAACAATATTTCTTAAATTTTACGTTATATATCTTGGACCAAACAAGTCAGAAGGGACAAGATCGAGACAATATGGAGGATGAGTCATTGCATTAAAATTGAGTTTCCGAAGTGTTTCAGCAGTATAGTCAGTAGTATGCGGACGGGCATCGTTGTGCAACCACACAATACTTTTTGACAGCAGTCCTCGGTGTTTGCCTCGAATTGCAGGCTTTAGCATAGCAGTAACCACTTCACTGTAACGTCCACCGTTCATTGTTGTGACTCTTTCCTCAAAACAATCGAGAACTAGATCTAGTAAGTACCAAAAAACCTTAAGTGTTAGTTTTCTTGCGAACGCTAAAGTCTTCAACTATTTTTTGTATGGCAAATTTGGATGTTTCCGTTCTATACTTTGCCGTTTACTCTCTGAATCGTAACGATAGATCCAAGTTTTATCACCAGTAACCGGCTCATCCTTCTTGCAATCCCAATCTGGCCACATTCTGACTATCATATGTTTGGCCCACTCAAAGATGCATTATGGAGCCATCGATTTACCTCAGACGAATCGTTGGAAGAAGCGATGCATTCCTGGCTCACAGTTCAATCGAAAACCATATTTTATGAAGGAATCAGAAAGTTTGTACAACAGTGGACCAAGTTTGTTGAAAAGCAAGGGAACTACGTGGAAAAATGATGTGCGTGTAAGTATCCTATTTGATTGCAACACAATTTAATAGCTACATTGCGGATAATAATTAACTTCTCCCCATAAATTTGATTAAAACAGGAGTTTATTTCGCTAAGACCTTTTTGTAATGCAACGGCTGTTTCAACTCAACATCTGTTGGCGGTCTGTTACACTTCATTTTGTGTATACTTATCTTTGGGTTCAGAATCAGTTGTCTCTGTATTTCATCTTCGTTGTTTTTGTCCAATATATCTTTGGTTAGTTTCCAAATATTCGTAGGGATTTTCTCAGACTCCAAACGGATTTCGTACAACCGATCGAACAACAACTTAAGAGCCTTGTTGACATCAATGTATTTACCGTATGAACAACTTTTCAGTTTCGAATACATATCAACCGTCATTGATTTGATTTTGAGCATTGTGTCGTTTTCAACTAGGATATTTTCAAGGCTCGGCTGGTAGGTGTACATAATTTGTCCTATGTGATCCTTGTTCAGTAATATGTTCTCCTTCAATCTGTTTTTGTTTTCGTTATGAACGTTTACATAAGTATACTGCTGCCGGTGATTCAAAATCTCTAACGGTTCTCTTATCTTCTCCATTACGGTCATTTTGTCCCGGGTTTTCTTCTCGAGCCGGGCTAATTTCTTGTTAACTTGTTCCGAGGTCTCCCAATACATGTCGAACACAAAATTCGAACGGAGGTCTTCCTCGAATTCTGCCAACGGTTTTTGATAAGCATAGTTCATGTAGTTGTCGTTGATCACTGGCATAGTGTCGATATAGGACTTCGTGAAATTGAATTTCAACACCTGAACGTTGTGCTCTCTTTTCCATTCAGACGGGCTTAACCACGTCAAAATCATGTAACAGGCCTCCGGCACAGTTGTCTCTTTCAACAGTCTTAACACTTCGTTTTTCGCGCCCTCGTAAATATTCTCGCTTTCCTCTAACTCGTTACCGGATATTTTAGCGTTGTTCACTTCGATGTTCATTTTATCTGTAATTGTTTTGTGTTGATCTTCAGCTTGGGCCACGAGTTGTAAGAACGATTGCTTCTTTTTTTTGAACTTTTTCAACTTCTCGTTGTATTTTTTTTCATCGCGTAAGATTGAGTTTTCGATAAACAATGATGCTTTGTCTATGGAAATTGTCAATAATTGTAAATGGTTTATAATGGTCATGTCATAATCAAACAAGTGTCTAATATTCGTGGTTTGATTCATGTATTTATGGGCTGCCAATTTCATAACATTTTCTAGACGTTTTCTCGTTTTCCTATTCTTCAGTTTTCTAAAAGCTATTTTTTCCTCAATTGTCTTTACATTCGTAAGATCGATTAAATCGTCAAACGTCAACGTCTGATCGTTTTTTTTCAATCTTTCTATGGTCTTGCATCTTAGTGTTTTCATTTTAATTTCCTCATCTTTTCTGTTTCGATTCCCTAATGTCAGTTTGAAATTTGCAATTAGCTGTTCCGTGTTGACGTTCAATTCATTATTGAAAAATGAATAATGGTCGTTTGGACATATAAATTGTTTAGAACTCATGTTTAAATAAAATTGTCTGAAAATAAAATTGTGTTAAAATAATAATTTTATAAAGTATAAAGAAATTAATGTTACATAACGAATGATTCGTGTAAAATATGAATATTGTGGTTACCAAAGATACAAATTGTGTTAAAATTGTATCACTTAAATGTTATAAAAAATCGTAATTAAGAGTTTTAATTTTTACTTTTAATTCATAATATTGTTAAAAGTTTTAATTGAATAATTAAATCAACTAGAATTATGCGAAATTTTTAATAATATGTGTATTTGAATTTAATAAAAAAACAGAAACGATTAATCACATTAAATGTGTAAAGAAAAAATGATTTTAGATTTAAATTGTATGTCGAATTTATTTGTTTCAAAATAATTATATTTAACAGAGGATTCAGAAATTATTAATAACTCAATATCAATACTGTTTTGTCAGTTAGATAATGATATTAGATTAGTTAAAAAACATGTAATTTCAACAAATAGGAAAAACAAATTATAAATTAATGATAAAGAAAAAAAATAAAAAAACATATATTTATATATATATAAGTAATGCTATGAGAGTTATTAAATTTATATTGTAATATAAGAAAAAAACTAATAAATTATCATTTTTGTCATTAACATATTATAATTACTGCAAAAATGTAGCGGATTTTTATGATTGTTATCGTTATGTCAAAATGTAAAACGTGAAAACTCTTAAAATACTTTTATTTCGAAATTTAACCCAATAATTTTTTTCACTATCCAGTATATTATTGATGAATGAAGAAAAAATCAGTAACATTTTACAAGTAATTCAATGGCCACATCTCGGTATTTAAATTAGTTATTCTCCTATGAAAGATGTACAACTGTGCACAGCTCAATTATTCTCCTATTACCTTAATCACAACGCTCGTAGCCAAATACCAACGAACCAAGCATGTAGGGCAACTCAAAATGTTCTTAAGGCATCAAAGCAATTTTCCAGCAGAAAGTCATTTTCGTTATAAATTAATTTTTTCGTCTAAACTTACGATTTCCTAGAAAACTTGTTTTTTGCCCTAAGAGCCGGTTTCTCACGTCGCGTCACCCCTGGTCGACGATGTTCATCAGTAGAAAACACACAATGTTACGTGTTTATGCGCACGTGATCGTCGGACGATAGTCGCTAATTTGTCCGGGATTCATGGCGAGAGTACGCATGAAAATCGTGACCTTGTCGCTGCTTTTCGTCCACTATTTAAATGCAACAAAACCTCCGAGGAAGACCGTGTCTAACGAACGTGCAAAGTGTCGAATTCGCGTTCCGTATCCAATTCAAATGTGTTAGCATTAATATTGAAGCAAACCGACCCATTAACAATCACGCAGGGAAGGATTTATTTCGTTGCTTTGTCAGTCGGATTTTCACGTTTAAATTTTTAGTTTTTAGACGAGTTACGAGTGCACGGAATGTTTACCGTAAAACAAAAAAACTTCATAACTCGCATGAAAGTTAAAACATCGCGAAAATCCGACCAACAGAGCACAGACATTAATACTTTCCTTGCATTTTTAATGATATTTCAGTTCGTACCGAAATTAAAGTTAACAGCGCAACATTTGAACTACCTACCGTATGCGAATTCGCTTTGTTGTACGTTCGTAGAACGGAGACAACACGTGCGTGTGTGGCGGCGCCCTCATTAATATTATACAGTTTTTGTTGTTCACGGCCCAGTTTCACGACTTATAATATGATCTTAAGGTGTGTTTCAATTTTATCAACGGAACGGCGAGCAAGATCTCAAAAACAATCTTTTGACATTATACGATTTTCAAGAATTCATAATTTAATACGTTTTCAAAAAACTTTTGCGTTCTCTACGAGTTGTGACTTTTAAAACAATTTAATCGATGTGTGTGTGTGTGTGTGTGTATCTATATCATATATATAGACTATATGTGTATATATATATATATATATATATATATATATATATATATATATATATATATACAGAGCGATTCGTGCTCCGCATAAGCTGCCTTGAATAAAAATATAAGTACATTTCAAAGAGATAAAGTTTCTATTATAAAATATTATACTTGCGAATGACGTCAACCATATTTTTGTTTGTTCAATAATTAAAAGAAAATCTGTTTGTGTCGTCTTAAACACCGGTATTGTTACGAACTTCGCAAAGAACAAATTATTATTATTACCGTTGAAATGTTATATTCTGAATAAACCCGACGTGTTATTTGAACAACACTATTCTTATTCATTGCCATCATCTTATTAATTATGCTATTTTCAAAACTTCATAAGTGAAGGTATCAAAATATATAATTAGAGTTTGATATAAAGCACGGTGTTATATGCAATCCCGTTGTATGTTCCTTGATTTTCTTTTGAAATCGAACTAATGAATATGATACAATATGCTCTTAATTGGCAACGAGTATTCTTAAAATTCGTTATTCGTTGTTGTAGAGAAAACTGTAGAGCATATTTTTATATCAATCGTGCCCATCATAGTGACGTATTAGTTGTATTTAATAACGCAGTCAGTAACTAATGGCTGTGTATGACCTAACACCGGGTGTCGGTTGAAATGTGTTCCACTTCAACACGAATACATTTTTACAACACTATATCCAAAAGATAAGGTCAAAAACATCATAAAAGTAGAATTTCGAATGATACAACTTGCTCTTGTGCCATCGCTGCAAAATACTATTTTCAAACAGTAGTAAACTGTCAGTCCGTATAATAACACGAAAACTGAATAAATACGGTTTTCGCGTGATAGCTATCTTGAATCGCTCCCTTACAAGTCGAGATTGCGATTTAAGTAAACGAACTTGGACAGCAGAGAAGCGATTTCCATTTGAATTGTATATTAAATAGTTTTCCGGATGGGATACTATAACGTGATGTAATATGGCAACGGTTCTACAGCCAATAGTCCTGAGGTTATAAATGATATTCGCGAAAAGCCAATCAACGTAAAAAACGCTTAGAAATATTCATACGATCATAACGATTATTACATCGCATCGATTATTTGCTTCCAGTGTAGAAAAGCTGACTTTTTATTAATTTGATCGTTTTGAGAAGATTGGTCGTTTTTCACGGTTAAAGCTTTTTGAAATGTACTATTCACACTCGAATGTTTAACTTTATCTGTTATATACTGTTAATATATATATATATATATATATATATATATATATATTGATTTGCGGTAATAAGATGTGGAGGTAATTCAGTAGAATGCCAATATTTGTAGAGGGGACCAAGATAATCGTGGTATTTTGTGTTTTCGAGTCCTCGAACCATTGTATCGTCTCCGCAACTTTAATTTTAGCTGGGTTACATTTAGTAGAAATAATGTGCGACGAAATAATTAACATACTTTATTATATAATTATATTTTTTTCTATGTTACTACCTTCAAGATTATTAATAGCTGGCCAATAGATTATTGTTATATCTATGTAAGAGTACTTTGTATTTTAAACTACATCGGAGAACATATGTTTTATAACGTAGCCACACCAGCTCTATTTGTTTAAAGTTCGAATGCAATCATTTGATCTCTCATCGTCGAATTGGTTTATAATTATACTTGATTATAAATGTATATATTTCATCACTACTCAACGTTTCCGGGTTTCTCCGATTCTCTATTCGTATGAAAAAAGGGTTGTATATAAGAAAAAAAGGTGAAGAGGCTTACACGAAATAATTAATTGTCAATCGAACATTGTGATCGTAAGACCGTTGATCGATATTGAAAAACGTTTTTTAATCATTTTTTACTCCATATTTTGAAAAATTGGTTTATATATATATATATATGTACAATGTGCATTGTACATACACTTTTTATTACAATAAAATCCGTTTCCTAATTATTATAAACAGAATGATGTCACGTGTGCTTGTGTGCTTTTTAACAGTTGAACGATCGTTACGTAATGGATCATAACACGTAGCTGTGATCGGGTGCCTATTATTTTGTTAATTATTATTTGTTCTATGTTATTTTTCTCGTGTGACATAAAAAACAATACGATAAAACCCGACGGAAAAAATTTCTACTGAAAATAATACGCTTAAAAGCATGTTATTTTAATATATTCCCAAGCAAATCGTTTGTAAAAGTGCAGTAGTGTGTGCGTCTTATACGGTCATTTACTATTTTACGAAGTATAATGATTATGATTTCAACCGGAGAGCCTTACTCGCTTTAAAGCTAAGTCGTTGAGATCTACAACGCACCGGAAGTAAGGGTTTTGTATTATTCGCCTCATTTAGGCAAAGCCGTTTTGTTAAAATGCTATTAAGTCAACGCTACAATCGATTTAAGTATTATCGTGACAAGTGTCGTAACGATGAATTTTTTTTTCTCAGAGTATATATAATGCTCAGTATTATCTTCTACAGACCATAATATTAATATTAATATAATTCTTTCACGACACTCAACAACGAAATGTGATGCAGCTCTCACTTCGTTGGAAATGCCATAATCCATGTTCAATTTAAGATTCGTGATAATTTAATTTTTAATAAATTCCTCGTCCATACAACACAATGACATACTGTGATGATGGTATAATTATTATAGAACGATAAGAAAATCTTATTGCTTGGCATACGTCATGAAGTGTGTACAATGATTTTTAAGTAGGAACCGTCGAAAAATGTATTCTCTATTTCGAATAACTTTTTAAATTCCACGACCATGCTTATCAACGATTGTCATAAACATTAGAGATTATTGTCCAATTAGTATTTTGAATAGGGTACTTTTATATATTTGCAAACAGTATTCTTAAGAATTACAAAAAACAAAAAATTAAATTGTGTAATAAACAAAAAATAAAAAACTGTTACATTTATGGCGTTCCAGTTTTCGACAACATTGAATTTTAATTATCATCGTCATTCAAAAAATAATGATCATTGAGACTTGAAGTTTTCACTGTATGCTTGTATTACCTTTTAGTATGTTATGTTTTCAAATAATTTCTTGAGCCATTCATTAAAAATTGAAATTTCATGTTTTCTTAGCTTTTTGTCAAAAATAATTGATTTAATACTTCGATTGCTGTAAATTATATGAATTTCAAAAGATTTCTATCTCTACGGCTCTTTACAGATACTTGATAAATATATTATTTATTCACTTTTTTTATAAAACTCGGATAAAATCATTTTGATTTGTTGTTTATTTATTTGTTTCGACGAAAGTTAGAACATTAAAAGCGTAACTCACTTTACTGATAGACAATTGGTTCTTCTACTACATCAACTATCTTTAGAAGCTGATTCACCCGACCTCTTTCATTCAGAATCGTTTTTTCGAGTGTAATGATACGTCTGTTTCAAACTTAATAGACCAACGCGGCAATGCCATTAACCGACCCCTCATCCTATCCGACCAATGGGTTTTTCGCTCTTTTTTATTATCATTTTATTGAAATATTCGAACGTCATTATTGTTACACGGGGTACGCGATGGTAAAAAATTATTCAAGCGTAAAAACGTGTAGACAAGCTTTATTGCGTGTGTGAAACATAAAATTTCTTCAAACATCTAATTTCAACAATAATATAAAGTGAACAGTCGCGTTGTGATATTTATTTATAGTTCCAGACGCGTGTAAATCTATTATGCATGTAAAACTTTATGCGTGTCGTGCTCGTATGATTAAAGTATTATTTCGAATATCCAAAACGTGCAGCACTAGCGTACATACGTACACCTATCAACTGAATCGCCTCGCATTATATAATATTATTGGAATCGGCGAAAATAGAATTTAAATAAAAAATTCAAAACTATTTACGAAACAAAGAACTGCGGTCTAACCTGAAATACAACGCTATCGATAATGACGGGCACATTTATGCAAAACGTATTGCCTATAAATATATAATTAGACGGTATTACCCATCGAAGCTGAACACGCGAACGTTTAACAACGAAAATACCCGCGTAAGTCAGTGGCGAGGTCCGCACGAATCATCCGAAAAATTCTCGTCCGACATAACAGTTCTGGCGGTGAACGGTGAACTATTATAATAGTTGCCGAATCTGAACCATTTCGTTCTCTGAATTTATTCGTTCAAAACAAACGAGCCGCTGGTGAACTACCCATTTTCATTAACTTTTCGGTTACGGTTTCGGCAGGGCCGGATTTACTTAAAAGGAGCCCCTAGGCTAATAAAAAACAAACGCCCCTATTCCTTGGAACATCATTTATTCAATAAGAGCTGAGAGTCCCCTCCTTATTAATTTAACAATTTTATGGTTATACAAAAATATATAATGGATTAAATTAAAATTTTTTTCAAGTCAACCTAAAAAATTGGGAAAAATAAATGTTCAATAATATTAAATATAAATGTAGAATCGTCAAATTTGCCATTAGTGGCTCTTGATGATTTGACACTGAAATGAGCTAAATCCGGTCCTGGGTTTCGGTCCAAGTCCAAGCTCCCAGTGCCACAAAGTTTCAGTCGAGCGCTCGGGTTTTTCAACCCATTGCGGTAACTCGCTGGAACGTTTATCAAAAAAAAAAAGCTGTCGTCGGCACCATCGTTCGCGTGATTTTTTTTTCGCCTTCAAAGTGTGACTAAAGGTTTTCAACTTTCCACGCCGTTCATATCGTCTTTAGCTGCAGCCATAATGCGAAAACTACGTTGTTAGGTTTTTTTTTTCTGTCCTCTGTGTTGTCCGTCTGGTAATTATCGTTCACGCGACCATTGTTGTTAGTGTTTACATTCGCTTGAATTTCAGAAATATTAACTGGTCGTTTTCGGGTACTAAATCTCAACATTGGTGTTCGTAGATGCGTTGATGCAGATCCGCGAATCGTTCGTCAACGACTGTGTTTGTGTAGTTCGCACGGACTATTGTTGTCTATTCGTACATTTTTATTGATATTACGTCTCCGGTGCGTCAGCGTTGAGCATAAACTCACCTACCCAATCACAGTCTGATGTGACTGTTGTCGACTAACTTAATTGTGTAATTGTGACCGACAGATCTTATTAAAATTACTGTTTCTATTTTTTGGTGTGCCGCGTGGGCCACATTTATATTACTATTATTATTATTTATTTTTGTTCCATGTGGGCCATATATATATATATATATATATATATATATATATATATATATATATATATATATATACACTACTGTTTTTATACAATTAATCGGTTTGGACCACATAACTATTCATCATTTTTTTATAAATCCTTTTTTATCGCTTCAAGTCATACTCTTGTACATTTATTATTTATATAGTGCTAATTAGACTATTATTACTATTAACAGTCCACTATCGTTATCATTGTTATTGCTATTTTTCTTTTCATCAGGGGTTATCCCTAGTTATAATTAAGTTATAATTACTGTTATTTTAAGGAAAACGGCACCGCCGCTAAGTATTTAACGTAATTTAATGTTATTTAACTTTAAGTATTAAGTATTCCGTAAGTGTATAACCTAACGGCGATCTTTTTGTACCTGCAAAACAAATTGTAATATGTCTTATAGCTATTAGACTTCCAGTGGTAATTCTCCGTCGATGTAGAGTGATTGAATCGAGTGAAAACATGAAAAGGGCATGACATTTCGTTTGAACTGTTTATGCAAATCGTACCGATCAAATAAAACCATATAGGTACGTGCACATTACAAACGGTCACGGTCCACAGAAAATGTTAAAAAAAGAAACCCATCGTATAGTTTTCTTTAGTCGGTTCAATTGTACAAAATGTAATGCAAAAAAAAAAAATACATGAATTTCACCAAGTCAATTCAGAAAAACTTTAAGGAAATAATAAAAAAAAAAAAAATTTATATATTTGCAAAATTTCTCATACAACCCATTCATTTAAGAGGTTTTTTCAAAAAAAAATCCTGAAGTAAAATCAAACCCAACACACTTACTATATTATAGGTTATCATTAAAACTGAATAAAGAGTAATGATTTATTTACCGGCAAATAAAATAAATTTAGAGATTATTTTTATTCCACGCGCGACCCCAGTCAAGTTTTCGGGGTGTTTGAACATAATGTTTTCTTTGAAGTTCTCAATTTACAGCGCTGTAAAACTATGAAAATTGGATGCATAACTAGTTGCGGACGAAATTATTCATGTCAATATTGTAACATAATAATTGCGGACACGTTTTTCGTTATCATAATACTAATTGCGTACAGAGTTTATTTTTAATAAAAATCTCGTGAATTGCGGACACAAATATTTCCCTTCACCACTTTTTCAGGACTTAGGACAAGCTACCAAAAAATTGGTAGGTGAGGTTAAAAATACTCGTGTCTTGCAAAAGAGCAATGGTTATTTTAAAAATTGTTAAATGCTTTTTTTTATCAAATATTTATAGATTACTACTGTTATTTTTTATTTATTTTTTGTGATAGGTTTTATAGTTTTTGTGGCAAACATTTTTTTGAAACAGCCTGTATCAACGATAATTTACTGATTTCACTATTTGAATATTGCAACATTTGTTTGCTAATAATATCCTCCTTTTCGACAGTTCTTTTGGTTCGTTATAAATTTCTTACAGCAGTACAGTTCATTTTAATATAGCTACTAGTCTGTATTTTATTTAAGGCCTAGATCAATTGATATATATTAGGGTGACTGCGATAAAACATACCATTAAGTTTAGCATGGAAACTTTCACAAGGATTTGTGGTACGTGAAATAGATGAAGAAAATTCTGCCCATATTTTTGGAGGAAGCATGGCAAAATATATATTTATATAGTTCAAAAAAACATAATCTGTAAAATCGTATATAGCAGTACAGCCAGCCGGAATGTAGACATAAAGTCATCTGTAAAGCCATCATTCACTTCGTTAGGTGACAAAAACGGTAGATCAAAAAATGATTTTAAAAAGTTCCCACTTTCGCCCTCAGTGCTATATACTTTAGCTAGACCTAATGACTGTATTTTTCGGTACCAAGCTTGTCCGAGATGGAACCGACATCCTTTTTTTTTGCTCATTAGCCATACTAGACGAACAGCTGAGTGAATAGATCAGGGTTGACATGTTTTAAACATGAAGTTTATAACAAATGTTTAAAACATGTTTTAAACATCTAAATAAATTAAACATGGTTTTGTTTAAAACAAATGACTTTAAAAAAACCTATGAAAGCATTTATTGGGAAAGTTTATATAACGTAATGACTGAATTTGGAATATCAAAGAAGCTAAGGAATCTAACCAGGATGTGTATGAAAGGAACGCAATACCAAATTAAGATAGATCAGACAACCTCTGAAACGTTTACAGTGGAAACAGGGCTACAGCAAGGGAATGCGCTGTCTCTAATTTTATTTAACCTTGTTCTAGAGAAAGCGGTCAAGGAGATGAAAAAAAAAAGCAATGGATGTAGAAATAAGCCAGCAAAAAGTTCAAATCCTAGGTTTTACTGATGATCTCAACATTGTAGGCAATACCAGAGAAGATACAGAGAAAGCATTGAAAATTCTAGAAAAATCAGCAGATAGAATAGGACTAAAAATAAACGTGATAAAGACCAAGATCATGGAACTATTAGATACTTACACGGATACAACGAACTCTGACCAGGATGACACGATATATGAAAAAGTTAATGAGTTTAAATACCTTGGTATGTGTATCAATACAAAAAAACGATTGGTCACAAGAGATTGGAATAAGGATGATTAAAACAAGGCACTATCCTTCGCACTATCCAAATATTTCAAATCCAAAATGTTATCCAAGAAAACGAAAGTTAGACTCTACACAGTGATAGTGAGAGCTGTATTAACATATGGATGTGAAGCGTGGACGGCTACAAGCCTAACAGAACGAAGACTTACCACCTTCAAAAACAATATATGGCGTATGATATGTGGTCCTAAACTAGACGAAAACACTGGTATGTGGAGAAGAAAGTTTAACAAAGAACTAATTCAAGAAACAGGAATAACTCCAATTAAATATTTCATAAGGGGCCAGAGAATCCAGTGGTTTGGGCACATTATGCGTGGAAGTGATGATAAGATAATAAAGACAGTACTATCATGGAAACCAGCAGGTAAGAGACCACGAGGATGCCTGAGGAAAAGATGGATGGACAAGGTCGAGGAAGATTTAAAAAGGATAGGCGTAAGTGATTGGAGAAATTTAATTCATAATCGGGAAAAGTGGCGTGAAGTTATGATGGTGGCAAAAACTTTTGTAGAATAGATAAAGCCATAAGAAGAAGAAGATAATAGTATGTCATACTATGTCATAATATTAAATATATTAAATATTTAAATATTAATACATCTTAAATTTTTAACTGTACAGTGTACAGACTACAGTGTAGGTACATTCAACCTAAATAAAAATGTAAACCATAGTTCTTTGTTAAAATAAAATTGTTATATTATTTTGTTAAACATTAAAAACAATAAAAACTAATAAAATAATAATAATTAAAAAATACAGTCTTTTAAGATTTCCTTTTTTTTTAATAACTAGACTTTAAATTAATAAATTATCTTTAAATTTATAAAAATGAGCAATAGAAAAAAAATAATAACTATCAGTCCTTAATCTTTTAAGTTTAATATAACAAGTAAAACATATTTAACTACTTAAATATTGTATTTAGAAACTGACTACTGTCTTTTAGGTTTTCTTTAACCAGACTTTAAAACAAAAAAATTGATAATTCAAAAAAAAAAAACAAAGTACAAAACTATTACTGACGCTCTTAAAATAAGTTAAACATATTAAAATTAAATAATTTAATATTTAAAGTATAACACTTTCAAAGTCTAAGATAATATAGAAAATATTGTAAGTAAAAACTTTATCATTTTGAAACATAAACAAAATGGAAATTATTATTTTGGATTTAATGATTTGAAAACTGAAACTAATTTTGAGAATTTTTTAACACCTATTATATTTCTTAATGTGGTGTAGATAATTCCATATGAAGCAAAAAATTCTTTCGATTCCAGCTGATGAGGTAACTGATGAATGTAGTTTCTTAGCTGATCGATAAGGCCGATCACCAGAAAAACCCACAATTATATAAATTAATTAATTAAATTAAATATAAATTAATAATATAAGTTCTATACTAGTTAGAAGTTACTACTTACTAGTACTTGGTACTTGGTACTTTATCAGTTTATTATAAATTATTAACAACTACGACTAATATGTCTCATGTCTGAAAACGTGGTTTAATTATAAATGAATACATTTTTTTTTTTAAATAAATTACATATTATTGTGTTTTAAACTCGATGAAATCATGTTTAAAACAGTTGAAAAAAATTATTTAAAAAAAAACGTGTTTTAAACGATTAGTTTTGATTTTTTTTGAAATAATCATGTTTTTTATCAACTCTGGAATAGATTGTTCAATATCAATATGAAAAGTTGTTGGTAGTATTGGTGAACGTTTTTTTCAAAAATTTGAGTGCTGCACAATAATCGGTACTGATTTGCCCACCAACAAACAAAAAAATAATGGTACGTAAGTACTATTTTTTACTATTTATTTATTTTTTACTATTTTTTACATGGATCACGAATAATTGATTAAATAGAGATGTACAGCTTAAAAAAGTACCATCTGTCAATACAGCATCACACTTTCGAAAAAAATTTAAATTTTGTCAATATATTGTCAATGTCAATAATCCATTTTCCAGTTCCCTTGGGGTGTAATTTATCTACTACGTGGGGAACTATCTCATAAAATTCTAAAAGTGTTTTAGGTAATATTAGATATTTACTCATACGAGCAGTGTGAATATTTTTTCGCATTAAATTTATATCCTTTGTGTCTAATATATTTAAATCACCTGGTGTAATCTCAGAATGTATAATTTTGATGGGACGTTCACATAGCTGCTTTGCGCTTTGCGCTTGACACTATTACTTAACTTCTGCCGCACAAGTTTCTCATGGGCCACGTGGTCATGTTCAAGATTATTTTCTATTTCAACACCGTTTGTATTAAATTTTAAAAATGAATTAGACTTTTTATTTGTACACGCCCACCGATGGATTTCATTTTTCATTACGCGGTGAAAACGGAACTTAAAACCGTCAACCACACGTAACTCTTTAAATTTTTCACTATACATAATAGTATACATAAATTCACTATACATAAAGACGACAGAACACTAAAGCAAGCACGAGTAAGGTTGTCGCTAAACTGATGAAACATATTTTTTGACAGCCGTCTCAAAAGCACCGGCTCAATCTTAATGTTGATAAATAATCAGTCCAATAATGTCATAGGCTTATATATTTCGGCAATATTAAGTAGTTTATCATAAATTATTATCAGTAATTTCCCAGCGTTTGGAAATTTGTACGCATTTAGTATGTCATATTTGTGTCCGCAATTCGTATGTTACCTTTTTAGATTTCGTCCGCAACTCACATGGTTTTTGTGACTTTGTCCGCAATTAGGAAACACCATAAAAGTTTCGTGTCTTATAGAAATTACCGGAAACAGATTGAACCTCGGTTGTTGCCAGAAAAAGCGCAACTCCCGAAAGCTTGACAGCAAACCCACGTGAAAACCAATATCGCAATAACAAGAAATTAAAACACTCGATCCGACGAATAATATGTGTGCTGATATTTAGAAGTGCTCTCCGTACCGTTTTTCCGTATGAGATCGTATGATAATGTGATAATTATTTTACGTTTAAATTTACCAAGGCTGGGCATTAACGAGTTAATAGGTTAAAAGTTAAGTTAATTTTAACTTATTAACTTAACTTACTAGTTCGCTGTTTTAATTAATTTAACTACAACTTAACTCATTATTATATACGTTATCTTAAAATCAAGTTGTATTATTTTTAAAATACCCAATTAAGTTAATTTTGAATTTCCATAAAATATTTTAGTATATTCACGGTTTAATAATTCAACAATTTCATACACTGATTATAAACTTCTTGTTGACAATTATTTATCAAATAAAAATATTAAATCTCCTTCAGAATTACCAAATCTCCTTAAAGAATTATACATTAAGTATAATACTGCCGTCCTTTCATCTGCTCATGTTGAGCGGCTTTTCAGTGCTGGAGGACAGTTATTAAACAAGAGAAGAGGATCAATGGCCGATCACAATTTTGAGATAATACTTTTATTAAAATTCAATAAATATTTTGAATAACCTTGCTATAAAATACAAATCATATTTTTATTTATATATACATATACATATATATATATATATATATATATATATATATATATATATATATATATATACAGGGTGTAATAGATCTATTTGACTAATGCAATAACTTTTTTCTATTCAAAATTTTAAAATTTTTTTCTTTGTTATGATTTATAGAGCTCTGCGCTACAATTTCTATAACTTATATTTTATTTTATTTTTTTATAATTAAAAATAAATAATTTACATTTTTTATTACATTTTTTTCTAATAATCCAAGATAGCTATTTTATAGATCAGTATTTAAAAACAATTATGGCATTTACAATTTTTAATTCGGTTAAGTCATTAATTTTTAAATAATTTTCAAAGTATGTTACAGCTATTGATAACTGATTAACATTGATTAGCAAGAAATAAATTCGAATTTCAACATAATTTGAAAATTGTAGCGTAGAGCTCTATAAAGCATAACAAAAAGTAAAAATCTTGAATAGAAAGAAAGTTATTGAATTAGTAAAATAGATCTGTTACACCCTGTATATAAATGTAATAATTAGAAGTTAGTATACGAGTAGTAAATTTTTCTATACGTAATTTGTAAATATTTGTGTTATTTATTTTCGATTTGTAAATGTTAAACAGTGAAATATTGTTATAAAATTATACAAGTGATACAGTCCTACAATAGGTTTTAAATTATATACATAATAATATATTTTTATGCATGTATTATCATAAGTATAGGCTGTATTACTATATTCAAGTGATTTTCACTTATTTTAGTCTTTCCAATATATATATATTTTTTTTTATTAACTTAATATTTTAAGTTAATTTAAGTTAACAAAATGTATTAACTTAACTTTAAACTTAATCGATGTAATAAAAAATTTATTAAATTAACATTGAATTTAATTAAACAAAAAAAATTTAACTTAACTTTACTGAGTTAAAAAAAAAAAAATCATTAACTTGCCCAACCTTGACATTTACATCGATTACATTTGATCGTCCGATTAGGAGAGATAGGCCGAGAACGAGAGCGATGTGTAACCGTAAAAATTGCTCGTCAAATTTTTTTAGGATAATTCGGGATATTATTCGTCAAAAACCGCACTAATTGTGAATGTAACCGTAGTCCGACGTTAGTGCTCGGCACAGTTTACACACGTAGAGTATAGAAAACTCAGAGGGGGTGCAAACCTAACGAGTGCACATCTTTGCACTCCCGAGATTACGCCCGTGCCGGAGTACGCAATAAACAGCGGCACCGCGCTTTACGTTCAATAGTTGTTCGGCCGCGGTAAAACAAAACTCTTTTTCACGGACATAACGTATTATTAGCCGTGATCCGGTGACCGTCGAAAAGCGAAAAACACTACACCCGGGGTGGCTTGAGTTGTGTCGTTTCATCTGTCGGGTAGAAAAAATAAATACATATTATATAATATGATAATAAAACACTTTTGTCACCGAATCCGGGCGCAAGGAAACAAACGATTATAAACGATAATGTGAACATTTCAGCGTGGGCTGCGTGTACACATCTGAACCAACACTTCCGAACAATATTAATGTTGTAGGCGATTTCCCAGAGCCGGCGTATTTATGCACGTATTCCATAATGCACGCGCCTCGGATTAATTTTAATCGAATTAAGCTTAACTTTCGACGAGTTCCGCAGCTGATGCTCAACTCGCGTGTAATATGACAAAGCGTGACGGAAACGCGTACGTACAAATATTGTAACACGTCAACCGAAAAGGATTGCAAATTGATTAGCTTTATTTTAATGATATTTCACTCCGATCATTAGAAATTGACACCAACAACTGTATCATACAACATGCGCACATAATAAAACATCAATGTTTAAACAATTGTACAGTTTAAATTCGATATTCGATTTAATATCGTATTTATTTGGAAAAACGTTTATTTTGTTGGAATCGTGATGTACCATACGTTTAATGTAAATTTAAATCAACAATCAAGTTATTGATATAAAACCCAGTGAATCGATCATGGTACACTTTTTATATCTAAATAATATGCACATCTGTGGAGATTAATTTTATATTTTACTTTGTATGTCTATTTTTATTTTCGTAACTTATTTAGTTCAATTTGAATAAATTTTTATTTTTCATTTATTATACATTATAATATAGTTATTAATTTTTAGCTAATATGTATTTGTAGATTATGTAATTGATAAAACTTCAGTTTTTGCATAACCGATAAGGTTTATTTTAACGTGAGATTAAAAACTGTTATCAAATTTAAATATTATTTACACTAGGTACATTTTATTTTTAATTGTTTATTATAAATATTTTATATTTTTATCCTATATGGAAGAAATGTTAGAATTAGCGTGTTTAAATGATATTACAACTGACGATATTGAACGAATTTTATTAAATGAGCTACTATTTTTTCGAAATGAAATAAATTATAGATCTACATTATATAGTAATTTTAATTTCGAGGAAACTATTAATGAATCATGTAGACAACTTTTCAGGTTTGAAAAACCAGATATGGAACGACTTAGATTAAGTTTAGGTATTCCTGATGTAATAGAAACTGCACAAAGGTATCGCGTTACAGGTAGGTACTTAATTGTAATTTATATACATTTTATTTATAACTTACTTTTTTAAATTTGTGCGATCTTCCTTAGCACATATTTTTAGTAAATGATCTACGTATTCTTTTATAGTTCTAATAGAAAATTCTTTATTTGAAAACGTCAGTATATTATTAAGAATAATAGTCCAATTTTCATTATACTCAAAAGGATTGAGGCACAAGACTTCACGCAATAAACACAAATCATCGTCATTTGAAAATCTCAAACGCTCTTTTTTATTTTCTCCATAATGGACTATTTAATGAAATAATTTTTAAATAAAATTAAAAAAAATTCTTTTGACAGATTTTTTTTTCCTTTATCAGTTCGATTTGATAACCAATTACGATAAATCGACTAAAATAACATACACGTTAAATATACGGTTAAAAATAACCGTACCGCTATTTGGAGCGCATGCGCAAAGACATATTTTGGTAAATAACGGGTCTATACGTTATTTTTAACCGGCGTTATGCAAAAACTCCCTATTAAAATTATTTTCTTGAATTAACAGATATTACGTTATAATGTGTTCCACAGTGAACTCGATTCAAACGTTATTTTTGACGTTGAAAATTAAAGTAAAAAAATGACTGTCGATTATTTTCTTTGGTGATTACTAATAACTTTCGGTAAATTAATTCTCTTCTCTAACGTTCAATAGCCCTTTCATTAACGAAAAATACAGATAAGCTGTATTTTAATTACGGGTATTTTTAAAACTTTTTAGTTTGTTTAACTTTGTTAGCAAAAGCTATTTTCTATTATAATGTCCACCCGTTACAATAATATTTCATCAGTCAAACAATTAAAGTTTTTTACTTGAAATGACAAATTTCAATATCTGTTCTATTGGAATTTCTACGTGCACCGTACCCCGTCCTACCATAGAATGTTTAGTGGATCGATAAAGTATTTCGTACGTATTAGTAATTATTTCGAAAAAGGTTTACGTTATTCGAAAATTGGTTACGGAAATTGTGCAACAGATGTATCCAAACAGAAAATCATACCCTCCAGACACAGTGACGCAGAGGAACCCTTGGTTGGTGTAAAAAGATTATACCTTTGACTTGAAATCAGCCAGAAGAATTAGAAAAGCTAATAAATATTTCATTATTAGTAAAAATATAATAGATATTGGAAAAAAAATTAAGACTCTTATCAAATTAAAACAATCCGAAAATGTTCTAGATAATCGTTTTATGATTTTATACTTAAACGAACATAATGTATTTTACAAAAATATATTTCGTTCGATTTTAAAATTTTTTTGCAAATTAAAACAAAAAAAGAACCGGATGGGCCTCGCTCTACTGTACAGTTAGGGGTGGAGTGCACTCGCTTATAGGATAGGTCATTATTATAATGGATTTGTTAAATTTGAATGCAATGATAGATATCATTGTATACGAATAACGATTCTGAACGGAGTTCATATGTTTGTCTAGGATATAATACAATTGTTATTTATAAACATTGTAAAAAGTATATTTTATTTTGAAACGATAAATATATTTTTCAATTAGGATGGGTTGGCAGTTGCATACAGCGATATAGTTTGTCAGTCTAGAACATTCTACATTATATTATATTTTACATGTAATTTTATGTCAATATTCGCTGTTCAAATGCTTATAAAAAATAATTGTGCCTATGGATTTTAATAATTTTTGAATGACATTAAGAACTACTTCTGTGGAATCTTCTATTAAATTTTCAAGTATTTTGTACGATCCAAATTTTTTATTTTTATTTTTTATCACCGATTATAAACATAAATTGTAAAAAAATCGAATATTTTAAATGCCTGTAAATGGCTTAAAAAATCAATATAATATTTTGAAAAAAATATGACATAAAGGAAATACCTATCATAAC
>JASXSY010001151.1:0-46651 GCA_034509805.1 Sipha maydis
CTTCAAAATTAATTTGAATTTAAATATAGCACTTGAGGCACATCTTATAAGTTAAATGATATACTCG
The DNA here is from genome assembly GCA_034509805.1 of Sipha maydis. NCBI lineage: Eukaryota > Metazoa > Arthropoda > Insecta > Hemiptera > Aphididae > Sipha > Sipha maydis. Next base: position 68 of record JASXSY010001151.1, read on the forward strand.
TTTAACAATATTCTTAAGGACGCACTTCATGAAATTATATACATTCATACATTAATACATTTTAATTTTGAATGAAAAAAAATATATATTACGACTATGACCATTATATAAAAGCTAATTACAAGAACCAAAAATGTCCAATCAACAGACAAAGACTTATCCCAGTGTTTCTCAGCCGGTGTGTCACCAGGTAAGTACAATAGCAGTAATAATATTAAATGACACAAAATATACAAACATTATTGACACTATTTACAAAAATGAATAGGTATTTAATATAATTTCTATGATGAATAAAAATTGAATATTTGCTATCGACATTTATTATGTTCGTAATTCCATGATGAAAAACGGTGATTTATCAGTCCATATCTGTACCTCACTTTATGTGTATGCTCAGTTTTTGTCCAATTTTATATATTAGTTTATTTTCTCTACTGCATCTATATAGGAAGGGTTGGTGCAACTAACGGACCGCGGTCCAGGTTTGAACTCTGAAAGGCAGTTGTGACTATAGGATCGTCAAAATAACTTACTAAAATAATTTCATTTATTTCGACTTTTTCATTATTTATAATTAGAAAAATAAAATTTTATTTTCCATCAAATTCAGATTGTGCAGTCAATCTTATAGTTTAAAATAAGGCACTAGTAAACGGTGTAATGATACCTATCGTATAATGAGGGTTAGCCTACAGGTCAATCCCGATAAGATTTCGAGTCGATCGCGACTCTCTTTATTTTTTTTTTTTTCATTTTTTAGAAAAAAAATTGAAATATTTATTTTTATTTTTTTGTAAATTTTTATATTTTTGTGCAACTCATGAATAAAAATCAGATTAATCACAATAAATGAAGGCAGTGTATGGTAATAATATTTTAAATAAATATATATAAATAAATATAATTCACCCACGAATATAAAAATTAGATTAATAACAACGAATATCTACGAAGAACGAAATTATACAATGAGATCGAGTAGCTACGTAAATATGTGTACGTAATATACTAGATATTCCGTATTAAATAATGGTATTTATCGCGTTCGTACGTATAAATTGATGAAAAATATACTAAAATACGTGTTATATAAAATTGTAAAATTAAAGTTCTTCTTCTTCTACAACGCATTTTTTCTAACTATTTGGGGTCGACCACCTTTGTTATAAACCTCGAATCGCCTCGATTTTTTGCATTTCCTATGCACGCAGTAGCTCTCGTATCAATCTCTATCAATCTCAATCGTATACAACCAACTCTTTTTTTTGTCTTTCTTTTCTTACTTTCATTTTCATAACCGCTCTTACTGCTATTGCTTTGACTTACCTTATTATATTCTGAAACAAAATTACAGTTATGATTACTTCTTAATATTTTAAATTAAAGAAATAAAGGAAGTGTAACATGTAATAATTATTTGTACGTATGTAAAATATACTTTTGCTCAGTAACAGCCAGTTTTTTTTTTTTTTTTGTCGATTGTGACATCTTAGAAAAACTCAGAAGTTGATCACAAGTCTTTAAAAGGTGGCTATTTCTAGTAAACGTAGACCAGATATAAACAGAAATTATCCTTAAACCGATTTATAAGTAATGTATAAAGTAAGTAAATCTATATTCGAAATTTATATTTAATATGATGTAGTAAAATATTCGTCCTTATAGCAGGGCTTGAAACCGATTGAAAAAATTTCGGTTTAGATTTTGATTTTGTATACCGGTTTTAAATTTTTTCGATTTTGGTTTCAATTATTCAGTACCGGTATTAGGACATTTTGGTTTCGGTTTTAATTTGTAAACCGGTTTTTAAATTTTTCCGATTTCGATTTTTAGTTTTGGATACCGGTTTTTAATATTCTCGATTTTAATTTCAATTTTTAAATGTCGGTTTTATGAAATTGTCTACAAGTCTGTCCAAAAACAAGATAAATCCCTTATAGGTAGGGACGTTGCGATACTACCGATACCAGTAAAGTATCGATACTTTTCTTTCGATACAAGTACTATTTGTATCGATACTATGGTTTCGATACTTTACTCATATCGATAAGAAAGTACTGGTATCGTATGGATGGTATCCAATCATTTTACCGCCATATCAGTTCAGGCTTGTAAAAAATACTTTTAAATAAATATTTAAATACTAATACTAGTAGGTATTCAAATAAAATAGTATTAAAAATACTATTATAAAAATGTATTTTACGTATATTCACAAAGTATTTGATTACAAATACAAGTATTTTTTTAGAATTGTATTCTATATAGGTAATTATAAATTCAATCTCATTAATAAAATGATTTTTTAAGCAATTGTATAGCCTTAAAAATAAGGTAAAAATGTATCTTTGTCCTTTGATACTTCATACAATCATACTCATGAAATTATTTAACACTGCCTAGGAAAAAGTAAGTTGTCCCTAGAGAAAAAATTTAAAATTTTTTATAGACATCATTCATATTTCAAGATTTTGGCTAGAAAAATGTCATGTTTAGGATTTAGAACTCTTTCTTAATTGAAAAAGAAAGTATAAAGTATAAACAAATTATTTCATTCGAATATTCAATACATAGTCTCATAAAGTCATATCGGTCCTTTTGTTACGATATTTTACCTATATCAGTATTTTAGTTTGATTTGATATTTTTTTTCGATACTTACTCATATCGGTCCTTTTGTTTCGATATTTTACTCATATGAGAATTTTCATTCGATTCGATATCAAGTAAAAGTATCGATACTTTTCTTTCGATATCACGTCCCTACTTATAGGTATAGCTTTTAATTTATTATACTAAATGGACTTATCTGGTTTTCTTTTTCAGGCGCAAGAATCAGATAAGTACGAATTAGAGGGGTTCTTATAAATAGGATTTTTTTTTTTTTTATTATTTATGATCGATCCCTCCAAAAAGGTTTTTACATACGAAAAAACTTATGCAGAATTTGAGCACAATACGTGCTCCAAAAACCCATAAGTTAGTAATTACTTAAAAACATAAAACAAAACAGGCAACGATATTCAAGTTCAAATAAAAGAATCTACTCTTAAAGAAAAATTATAATATAATATTATAATTCATGTAAGCAAAATAAAATATTTATTGAAATTTATAAAAAATGTAGTTATTATTATACATTTTTTATACAATTCAAATTTATTTTTTCTTTACAAAATATGACGTTTGTATAAATTGTTTGTTATATTTAAGAATTACTCAATTTTATAAAAATGCTATCAGTGTTTAACTTTTGAGCACTTCAGAGCACGAGTTAAGCTTATCCAATAACGCTCAAATTTTGTATACTTACTGTATATACATTTTGGAAACTAATTAGGATAACGATCACAACAATTTAAACATTTAAAAACAAGGACCATCCTAATGCATACATTCTACAATTTGGTTTATGTCAAATATAGTTTTCTTTGATAAAAATCATGTAATTAATTTTTCATGAAAATCATGGGAAGAAACCATATGATAAATCCATGTTGAGTCTAATTCATTACATTTTTATAAAATGTATATAGAACAATAGGACATAGGAAAATATACAGTGTGTATGCATGACTAGCATCTTTCATAGAATTCAAAATATTTTAATTGATATACATTTCAGAGTTTTTCAAACCATTGTTTTCAAACTATTTCAAACCATTAACTGTTTTTGATCATTCTGAAAAGTTTAAAAAAGTGGAGTAATCTGGTTTTGCAGCGAATTCTTCAATTTTTCTGTGGCGTTGTCGTACAGGGAATAAGGAAAACTATTTTCCCACCACTTTTCTAACCATACAAAACAATATTTTTCACAAAATCCCAGTAGGTACCCACTTAATAATAGGTACATGTAAACCAATTTTCAGAATAATCTGATGATTTTTTTTAGTTCTGCGCTGTTAAAGGTTGATATTTTAACATTATACTCAAATTTACTTAATCAATTTTTTCGAAAAATAAATGTTCATAGAAAAAATACCAATTTATGCCCTAAAATAATAAAATATAATATTATTAATATTCCATATTTTGTAAAAATATTTTTAGTATTTTAGTCTTAATTTAATCAACTTGGAAAAGATAAATATACTAACCAATAAATTGTGTTTTTTCTATATGTAACATGTATTTTTACATGTATAATAAATTAATATTAATAACCTGTTGAAATAAAAAAATACAAAATTGACCCATTCCATGCCATTCTTATTTACTTTGCCTATGCAATATTATTGTATTGTGATGTTAAAAATTAATAACCTTAATAAAATACAATTTTGTAACCAAAAATATACTGTACGAGTACCAAGTAAGACAATTTACATGTAAATATTGTTCATGTTATGTCTAATGTGGAATAAAAGTTATAACGATACAACTTGAAATCTGTTTTTATTATACACCTTTAATCATTTCCAATTAGTAATAATATCTGTTGTTTAAAACTTTAAATAAGTAATTTGTAATATTATCCGCTTATATTTAATATATTATTTAACTATCGAGCAGTAATAGTTTAGTATTAATAAACTAATAAATAAAAATAAAAAAGTAATTAAAATAATGTAAAAAGTTGTTTATGCCTCAGAAATAATTTTATTTAATAATATTTTTTCAACTATTAGGTATAGTTTACAAAATAGTATTTAACAATTGTTTTTAAATTGTTCATTACACCTTACAATCATTATAGCTTCTAAGACATCTGGTCTAGTGATGCACGTAAGTTAGAGACTATACATTTTAAACCAGAAAAACTTCTATTAACCGATTACGCGTGAATTCTCTAACAACGCGCCCCAAATACTACGTGGCACTCAACGTGTTTAATTACCAAGTTTTTAGTGCCTTAATATATATATTATTGAAACCAAAGTTAAATTTATAACAGTTTTCGTAGAACGAGCGTCGGTTGTCAACGATAAACAATAAAGCATAAGCATGACTTGTTATATTCACAGTGTAATTTATTAATAATAATGATTTATTGAACCCGCAACAACCAAATCTTTTCCTGTTTTCCGACAACACATTTCGTCTGAGCGCTACAATAAATTATAATATCTAACTTTTATCTTTATAGTATTTAGTATTTTTATTTAAGAGCTTGAACCTATTCAAAAAATTTAGGTTTTGATTTCGATTTTGTATACCGTTTTTAATATTATCGATTTTGTTAGACATAGGTTTTAAGAAATTATGATTTTAATTTTTATGTTGTCTTTACTTGAGGCACCGATGGCAAGCTGATTGACAGGTCGTGCCAAGCTGGGTGGCCGGGGGGAAATCGAATGTTCTAGAACATAGATATCTCCGAAATGGCCTTTGAATTGCCAGCATACCGGTTTGGTCGGTTTTAACCGGTATTTAGAAACGATTTTGAAATCGATTTCAAGCCTTGCTTTCTAGTCGCTCATAAATCGAATATAAGTATTGTTAATTCATTTTTGCTGGGATAGTGGTTCATATGAATGAAGGCGAGTAAAAACTTTTCAAATTATAGAAGTTCTACTAATACGAAAATTGTTGACGTTTTGTTAAAACCAAATATTGGAGTTATTTTTTTTTTTTACAATAAGAATTTAGTAATAATGTTCAGATCGACTGATAAATAACAAAAATGTTGTATGATAAATATTTTAAAAAAGTATTCCAATATGACAATATTGTAAAAGTACAAAAAAATTAAATAATAATCAACAAATAGGTAAAATTAAATTAATATATAAATAAAATAATAAAATTGTTGTTTTATTTAATAACTTAATTAAATGAAATGCTAATACCAGAAATCTGAGATGAAATAAATCACACAGTAGGAACACAGAAAGTTTGAAATCTGTGTTAAGAATATATAGGATATAATATAGGGCGAGTATTTCGAGTGACTAAGAAATTGAATAAGATAGATTGTTTGGTGGTTAATGAGGGTGTATCAGAAAGGAAACGGGGAGAGGATTAAGGAGATGATCATTTATACGCAAAGAACGAAAGGGTGAAGTATTAAGGGATAACTTATGACCATAAAGCGAAAATAAAGAGCTCCCCAAGCGTTAACAGTTAATCTGAATAATGCTAGAAATAATGCATGTATAGACAATTTAATGTTCATAGACTAAGAGTAAAAAGTAGGTATGGAGACACTGAGTTTAAGGTGAACGTGGGCGGAAAATTGTTCCATTAGGAAAATAAAATATTTTAACGTGACAACGAAGAATAGAAGTAAAATCTAACCCGGTAAGTGAGTAAAAATAAATATATTCACTTCCTATGTATCTAAATTTTATATTATTTCATACATTTTTTTTTTTTTATGTTATTTTATTCAACCTTGATATTTTATTCTTAGATATTGTTATATAGTATCTCTATAATATGCTGTGTCACTAAGCAAACTACAGATTTTTTTTTTTAAATTACAGGTATTAGGGCTAAGAAAATGAGAATGAGTTATAAGAAATAGAATGTAGACAGTAGATTTTTTAGAATTTTTGTTTTTATATTTTAATGAAAAAAAAAGAAAATAACATCAACATTTTTCAATACCACCTAAGATACAATATGTATGAGAACTTTGAACTTTTCATTGATTCGTAAAGTAGCAAAAAAAAAATAAAAATAAAAAATACGTGAAAAATAATCGTTAGAAATTAATCAACTATCGACGTACGTTTTTCATCGTACCTCGTGTATAATATATACTATATACCATATTATGGAAGATATTTTCTCGATTAATTCGTTCGTTGATGACAGTCAATTTTTTGTTAAACTACTTGGAATTTTCAGTACAAAAATATAATTTCATTTGTATTTCGTTCAAGTGTCAGATTAACTTCAATTTCCTTCACTTAGAGTGTGTATTGTACTTAATACCTATAAACGTAAAAGTTTTTAGTCGTTTATATAACCTATTGACTTCATAAGAGTGAGAAGGTTGTATTATATTTGACATAAAGTCAATATAATCTGATTTGTGGACGTCAATTAGATTTTCAACGACAAAAGTTATATGTCTCGCTCTACAATGATTTAAAAACTTTCCTTGTATTTATCCTGATATACTTTATAGAATATAAATAATTTATCACTTTTGACAAAACTGAACATTTCAATACATTTATAATTAGGATACACATAAATGACAAAATATCTAATGATATATAGATCAATGATAACATTTGAACTATTAATATTATTTTGACTGAACTTTATATTCATCAAATTAGTGAAAAAATAATTTTCTATTGCATCTGTGTGCATATTATAATGTATACACATATTTATTTACAAAACTAATTTATTGAAAGCTATTGAAACTTTTATTTTAGATTCTGAACGGAGTGATGGAATCTATTGGTTTGTTGGTATGTATGTCTTTTAAGATTTTGAACGGAGTGAAGAATGTATTGATTTTACAATGATGTGTGTTTTTTTTTTTTTTTTTTTTTTTTTTTTGTGTCTGTCGACACGATTTGGGGCAGTAAAAATGCTTCGATTGCCTTATGTAGCAACTTTTCTGAAAGAAAAGTGAATCTATTTGGTACTTTGGGGGGTCAAAAGTAAAAAATTTCCAATATTTTTTAAATGCGACGGGAAAAACCATAAAAAAATTTGGGAAAAACGGGAGTTTTTACGCAAAACCAGTTTTCGACATAATCAAATTTTTTATTTTGCTATAACTCAAAAGCTAATCGATGTAAATACTTGAAATTTTCACCAAATGTTGAGATTAGCGTTCTCTATACACCATTAAATTTTCAAAGTATTTTATTGAGCAATTTATAGACAATTAAAACTTTCAATTTTTTAAAATAACGATAAAATTTTTTTGGCCGGCCAGAAAATCTTGAAAATTTAATAAAAGGTTTCTTATAAGTTTTTCTTTAACTGATAAAAAAAAATCTAAAATCGTAAGTCACAATTTTTTTTTGTGCTCAAAGTTCCAATTTATACGAAATATGTAAAAATTGCGAAAATTTGCAAGTTATTTTGTAGATAAAAATTCATAAAATTTTTTCTGTTCATACTTAAGGTTCAAAATTTTAATTCTAGGTTATCTATAAGCTACTCTTCGAAAATCTTAAAAAAAATTTCTACCGGAATTAGAGGAAAAAATTTTATGACTGTTTGTAATTTAAATATTTACGAAATTGCATAAAATAGCGATTTATTCTCAAACGATTTTAAATATTTTTTATAATTCAAAAAGTATAAGTCGCAGATTTTTGAAATTTCTACCAGCTGTTAAGATTGGTATTTCCTTTATGTCATATTTTTTTCAAAATATTATATTGATTTTTAAGCCACTTATAGGCATTTAAATTATTCGATTTTTTTACATTTTTTTTTTATAATCAGTGATAAAAAAATTTGGCTCCTACAAAATACTTGAAAATTTAATAGAAGATTCCACAGAAGTAGTTCTTAAAGTCATTCAAAAATTATTAAAATCCATAGGCACAATTTTTTTTTATAAGCGTTTGAACAGCGAATATTGACATAAAATTACATGTAAAATATAATATAATGTATAATATTCTAGACTGACAAAAATATCGGTTTTTTTTAAATTGCTTTAACTCAAAAACAAAAAACCACAACAACTTGAAATTTTCACCAAATCTTTATGTTGACGTTTTCTATACATGGTTAAGTTTTCAAAGTATTTTGACATATTTTGACTTATTTATAGACAATTTAAATTTTCGATTTTTGTAAAATTTTTGTTTTTAAACATCTATAAAATTTAATTGGTTGAGCGAAAACTCTTGAAAATTGTATACTAGGTTTATAATAAGTTAAACTTATCGTAACTAAAAAATATCGGTGATCGGTTAACTCAATTTTTTTTTATAAGCCCTTAATGCTCAAATTTGTATAAAATGTGTAAAAATCACGATAATTTGCAAGTTATTTTGTAGATAAAAATTCATAAAATTTTTTCTGTTCATACTTAAGGTTCAAAATTTTAATACTAGGTTATCTATCATTTAAAATATTCGATGTTTTTAAATTTTTTTTTTTTATAATGGGTGATAAAACAAATTTTGCTTCTACAAAATACTTGAAAATGTAATAGAAGATTCCACAGAAGTAGTTCTTATTGTCATTCAAAAATTATTAAAATCCATAGGCTCAATTTTTTTTTATAAGCGTTTGAACAGCGAATATTGACATAAAATTACATGTAAAATATAATATAATGTATAATATTCTAGACTGACAAGTGATAACGGTTTTTTTAAAATGCTCTAACTCAAAAACCAAAAATCGCAACAACTTGAAATATTCACCAAATCTTTATATTGACGTTCTCTATACATGGTTAAGTTTTCAAAGTATTTTGACATATTTTGACTTATTTATAGATAATTTAAATTTTCCATTTTTCTAAATTTTTCGTTTCAAAATAAAATATACTTATTACAATATTTATAAATAATATTGTATTATATTCTAGACAAACATATCATCTCCGTTCAGAATCGTTTTTCGTATACAATGATACCTATCATTGAATTCAAATTTAACAAATCCATTATAATGACCAATCCTATGAAGAGTCGCACTTCACCCCCAAGTGTACAGCAGAGCGAGGCCCATCCGGTTCTTTTTTTTATAGTGGTATTTTTTGGCTTCTTTTTTATAAATAAATTTTTCATGTAATAATATTAATATAAATTTTTTATATCATAATGGAAAATCAGTCTAAATATATAAAATTATTATATTTTTTGAATTGTAAATTACCTATTAGTTGTAACTTAAACATGTTGAACTCGATTAATCGATAAACACGAATCACCATAAAATATGACTTGAATATTGAATATAATGAATATTATTATAATTTATCGTATATATTATAGGAAATTAAGTAAATCACTTAATGTATATGAAAATATTTTTATATCTAGCCGTCTATTATTGATTTTGAGAACCATGATTATTCTTTTCTAAAGTAAAATAACATAGTTTCCGAGAACCATATTTTCACTGGTGAGGTCATGGGTTATGGTATATTTTTTTTCGGCAGTATACACAATTGGTTGACTAACAAAAATGGAGTTAAGCGCGTTGATATTTCCTATATTAGCAAGCTTATTTGTTCGACTTTGCCGTTTTACGTGGATGTACGTGGGTTTGGAGAAGAGTGATGACGAACGGAATATGTCTATTTGAATAGAAGAGGCATTTTATTTAGACGTCAATAACTACATGGATGCGAGATTGTATAATACGCGAGACCGTTTTGATTCCCAGTAGTAGTATTATACCGCTTGAAAATCGATACTGCCATAATTCATGTATATACGATGTATAAAAAAAAAACTTCTAATCAAATCTGAAATAACTGACGGAAAAATTTGTTTTTGTATAATCCTTTTGATTTATCAGAGGTTTAATCTTTTTGATATTAAAACGTTTTATTATATAGGTATTTAATTTCTAGAAAAATAATTAATATAAGTTCTGTTATTTTTAATATTGATGAAACATCAATGATTAATCGAATATCATAATATATCATAAAATAGAATTTACTTTTTGATTTCTATACGATTTTGATAAATACAGTTTCTTATTAATTAATAATTAAGTTATTCATACTATTTATATCTATACGTTTTCCATAGAGTAGGTACTACGAAAAAATAATTATAAACAAATATTTTTATATTTACCCGATGGTCGATACAAACTTCAACCATTTTTAACGGTAAGTAAACCAGCATTTTAACATTGTCTCTATATGACACGTTTATATTTTTATAAAATATAATTTCTACAATGTTTATAGGCTGTTTATTACAACAGGGAGAAGATCAAATAAAAAATTAACGTCTTTAGACCAGATTTTGTGGTTCAGATATTATTAATAGCCATCATAAATCATTGCGATTATTACATTTTCTTGAGAAGTTTATAATCAGGGTTTGAATTTTATAGTATCGAAAAGTATTAAAATGTACACTTTAATATGACCAAAAAAACCATAAACATCAAAAATAGCAAAAAAGTAAAAGAAGTGTAAATCAAAATTTAATTAAATTTATTATATTTTGCTGATAGCTTGTTGTATTTTTTGAATTAATATCTATAATATAATCTTATGAATTAATAAATTTATAAAAAAAAATTAGAATTACTTCTTTCTGTTAATATTTTGAAAAAAACAAAAGTGGACATTTTTCTTTTTTAAACATTAATTAATAATATTTTTAATATAAACAATATATATTTGTTTATATTTTCAATATAAACAATATTAAAGAAAAATTAGTTTTTATTTATTAACGTCCATTCGTGAAAGAGTGTACATAATGTTACAATAAACAAAACGGAAGAGAAAAAAACAAAAATCATTAATGATAGAATATTAAGAACAGTAACGATAAAGTATTAAAATGAAAAATACATGGCACTTATTTATCCAAAATCTAGATATCAATAGTGAAGTTTAAATTCGATATTAAAATTTAAGCCAAAAGCAACACTTCTGTCAAGCCAGATTCATAAAGACTCCTTATTATGAATGTATATTCAATAACTGAAAGAACGAATGAGTTATACAGGGCTTTCGAGCAAATAATATTGTTGAAATCTCAACATTGCCGTCTAACAAATCACAAGACATGCAAAGATTTTCAGTAGATAAAGTATATATGTTCGTTGAATAAAAGGCCAGCAGACAGGATTATACCGAGATTTTTAATAGAAAAAACTGATTTATTCACGACTATGTGTAGAGTAATTAAAATAAAACGATTTTTACGTCTGGTGAACGATGTAGACGCATTTATCGATATTTATTTTAATTTATTTATGGTACACCAACTCAATACATTTAATAAATTCATTTGTAGTCTTTTACCATTTTGTACAGAGTTGATTTAAAATATACACATTTACAGGTCATCAGAAAACAGTGAAATTGAACTGAAGTAGAAAATATGTTTTACATCAGTGGTTCTAATATTTATTATAAATTTGGTTTTGATAACATGAAATGTTTTGTAAAAAAAACATGTATTCGAATAAAAATTGGTAAGGGGGTCTGCGATCTCTAAAAATCTTTCATCCGGGGTCTGTGGTCAATAAAAGGCTAAGAACTTAAGAACCACTGTCTTATAGGACGAATGTAAGTTCCTACAAGAGAGAGTAGCAGGTACAAAAAATACATACATTGGTTCCTACACGATAAAAAAAGGTACACATGTAAGTTCCTAGACGGTTAATAACTAGGTAAAAAAACTAATACATAATATGTATTATACATATTATTGTTATATATATATATATATATATATATTATGTATTATATGTATTATATATAATACATATTATATTATATTATATTATGTTATATATTATACATATTAAATATGTATTTACAAATTTTCAAAAATAAATATATGTTGTTTAAAAAATATAATAAAAATCGTATAATGCGAAATTTTATATTTTATGAGGTTTATTTTTATAACTTAAAAATTTAACATAATAGAATTGATTAATTTTGTTTGTTGTATAATCTGAAATTTTTTCATTTATGAAATCTTGTTTTTCGGTATATTTTTTAATGGTTTTTGGTTTTGTGTTACTAATTATGGTTCATATACTAATATACGTATTTACTTAAAAAAGTTTGAGAATTTAAAAATGTATGGATGTTGGTGATAAAAATTTGAGTTAAAATCTGAATGAAAACTATGTCATATGTTTGTTATATGGACTCTATCAGAACATTGCCGTACTCACATTTTCGGAGGAAAGATTGATATATTTGACATATAACTGTCTATAAAATAATTAGTAAATTCTGTTACACACATAGCTGTATTTTCAGGTTTGTATACCATAAAATATTCTGTAAAATATTCTACCACTCTCTTTGAATTGAGAAAAGGAAGTCCAAAAATATGTACCAACTATTTTTCTACATCGTCATTTGCAAAATTAAATTGTAGTGCGTGACTTAAATTTTGAATTTTACGATACCAAGCTTGGCCCAAATGAAAGCGACAATCAAACACCTATGTTTCCGGAAAAAATTCAAAAACTGCTTGATGCATTGCTATTTCAAAATTTAAAATATTTTTTTTAGGTATTATTCCAGCTATTTTTATTATTTTCAATAATGCAATGTATCTCTTTTTTTCTTTATTTGACAATGAACAAAACATTAACGGAATTTATACTCCATTTTTAATGCCACGAATCGTGTATAATTTCGTGTAATATTTATCACTACAGTTAAAAGTACCATCCATGTACAAAACATCTAATTTTTTTTAAAAAATCAATGTTTGTTTTAAGTACATGAAAAAATAACTATTTCATTTAGCGCATCATTGTCATATAAAAATAACTTACCTCTATTTGTTTTTATGTCTAATAAACTTAATGTTTCGTGAACTTCTTTCCTTGATAGAAAAATTTACTACCGATTAGTTTGGGAAAACAATGCATCCCTGCATTGAGAATACTCTTTGCTATGAGTTTTAAATCGGGTAAAATCAAGTATTTTAGTTAGTTTAATTATTACTAGTTATAAGATTATCAAACCACAATCAAGTTCTTTATCATTTTTATCCGTAATGATAAGTCGTAATAATAAAGTATTTAATCTTTCCTACGTCGAGTCGGAATACTATTATCAGCCTCGTATCATGTCGTATTTTTTTCGTAATTTCGTTACTATATAATAATTCTCCTTGTTAAATATGAACTTAATTAGGATAATAATGGGTCACTAATACCGAGGATATCAATTTTGTTAATTAACACTATATGGTCTATGGTGTCGATTGCCTTACTAAGGTCAGTATATATGTGCTGTATCTAAGCTTAGTATATTAATTCCATTAAACACCAAATCAATTTAAATATTTAAAAGAGATATACTTATTGGTGATTCATGATTGAAGTTAATTTGATTAGAAAAACTTTTATAATTCTGCTTGGTACACACCGAAGAAAAATAATCGGCAAAAGTGTGGCACATGTTTTCACTACTATCACGTTTTACATTGTTGTAATTCGTAGACGAGGGCAATTCGTTTTGTTTATTTTATTTTATAGTATATCTAAAAACTTCGAGGATTAACAGATGGGTTATTTAGTATTATAAATAAATATTGATATCGGCATCGCTCAAAAACTGAGTTAACATTTAGCTTGTAGTTCAGAAAATGGCATGATAAATGTTTGGCTGGGATTTATATGATATTCAGTGTGTGCTAAGCGCTTTTTCTTAATTTAACGTTCGCAGCAGCACGGGCTAAGATTTACAGGACTGGACACGAAATAATTATTATGTTTACAAAATGTTATAGGTTGGGCAGGGGGCTAACCGGGGCGGATACTTCTGGAACTAGATGAAATGGGTATTGGCGATATGATTATAGCGATGTTGAGATCTAGTTTCATTAGTATCAACTAAAGACGGCACTGGTAATGCTAGAAGAAAAATAACCCTTCGTACACCTCCCGTTCTATAACATTTAATCGGTAAACCCTTCTCCACACCCTCCGGCTTTGTCGTGTCCAGTCCTCCTGTGTACCTTAGTCCGTGGTCCGCAAATTGTTATCAAACCAAGAGGGTAAAGTATATGTATGACGTTCAACAATGGGTATTAATTGATTTGAGACTTAATTGATTGCAGTGTAAAAGTTTGAGAGCACCTTATCGGTATTATTGACACAGTCCATGTACGTACTCGTTGAAATACGATGTGTATGAAAACGACTAGTTTCGAGTCAATAATCACATTATTATCGACCGTTCTGCGCGTCTCGCGACAATCACGAACCCAATTATCTCTACACGGCGACGTCAAACGCTTACGGTATTTCGTGAGATCATGGCCGAGGCGCAGAATAGACTAAATCAAAATGGAAACTCTTGCCCGCCCAAATTGTGGTCTGCCATATCGAATGTGCTCGTCAGTTTGGCCAGATAAAACGAAAAAAAATTTCTATTATATTTTTATTATTTTTTAAGTACACTGTTTATCCAAATTGTTGTCAACAAACCATAAAATGTAATGTTTTGTTTTGTAAAGAAACTAAAAAATGTAACGACCCTAGGTTTGTTGGTAAACATCACTGGTCGATTGAAGACGTATTTTGTTTACTGATATTTTTTTATTTTTTTTTTTTTATAGTTGTTTCCACGTGGTTTTTTACTAATTTCCACGATTTTTGTGAAAACTTGTTGTAGTTGTTAAAATAACATATATTAATATATAATTATTTAATATATTTTGTTATTACTTGATTCTTGTTATACAAACACTATAAACAATGTCTAATATGTCGTACAATAGTCCTAGTGTCATGAAATGCTGTATTTCTGGGTGTTCGGGTAAACCTAAAGACAACGAATTCCTATTCCTTAAAGATCAATGATATGTTATAATTAGTAAATATGTATCACAGAATAGATTTAATTTATTCTGTTTATGTATGTTTATTTACATTATTCAAGAAAAAGCTAACATTAAGCTTAGTATCAGAAAAAATATTGCATACTAGTGTATTTATTGTATTTCAAATATTTCATATTACATTTTAGAATTACACTGATAAGCACTTTCAATATGGCGGACTATATTTTTGGGCGGCCATAAGCGCTGTGTATTTTTCTTATCAGTTTCCATTCTGATTTAGTCTACACTGAACCAAAAATAACGATCAATATAATAAAAATATAAATTAATTTGACAAAAATATCATTAATAGTGATCCCATAAACATTTTATCAAATTGATAAATAAAAATTTGTCAGTTGAATTAATTGAAAAATTGTTTATACAATTTGTATTAATTTAATAAATTATTTATTACTTCAATAAAACTAACTTTATTTATTTGATAAATATTTTATCATCATAAGAAAAAGCATTATTAATTTATAATGTGTAAATCATTAGCTTTAAATTTTTTTTTATCAATTTAATAAATTATTTATTACATCAATGATTTTAATTTAAAATATTGATAAATACTTTTTCATCTTAAGAAAATACATTATTAATTAATAATTAATATTATTTAGGCTACATCATTTTTTTTATTAATTTAACAAATATTTTCACTCTAAAAAACTGGCTGTACGTATTTAATCAATTCATCATATTACATATTGGATTTGAGATGAAACCAGGATATTTTCATAGATAGGTAACCAGTAAATGTGTTAGCATATTAATGTAAAATTATTTATTATAATATAGTAATATACATTTATCATTTTCCAAATACAGATAATTATAATATTTCAAAACTTAAAAAAAAAAACATTGAAGATGTTTTAAGATGAAAAATCTTAAGAAATTTCATAAAAAAAAAATATATAAACAATATAATATAATACTTTAGATAGGTATTATGCACCTAAATAAAATGCATTTTAAACAAAATTATAGATAAAAATATTTATTACCTAACTAATATAATACATCTAATATAATAATCTAACTAATATAATACATAGATTTAAATCAAAATAGTAAATACAACAAAACAATATAATACTTTAGTATAATAAAGATACATAAATTGTATTAATTAACTTTAAATTTTAATTATAAAATCATAGATAAAATTACTTTAATATACCTATTAGATTTAATGAATTATATGATTGAATTTATTATTTTATTTTATTTAAACAATGCAACACTTGAGTAACTAATTGGTGTGGTATATCATATTTAGTAGATATATTATAAAAATATTTTTGTATGAACATCCAAACTGCACATGATTGCAAAGGATATTGTAAGTTAAACAAATGAAAAATTTTAAAACATATATCAATTGCACGAGCAATATTAAAAACTTTATATTTTATTGAATCAAAGTAAATTAAAATTTGATTGGGTTTTAGTGGTGTACCAATTACTATAATAAAAGACTGTATTGGTAAATTTTTATTTTTTAAACCTAATAAATAGTTTTCAGATTCACTGATTGAAGTATGAAAATTAATAAAACTTTTTTGTGAATCCTTTATAGAGTATTTTGTCACATTGTTCTTTCCACTGTCATCTTTTGTAACTTACGTGATGTGGGTACAAACAATGAACTTAGTAGATGAAAAAGTGTACAGTCTTTACCATCTAAATAATGATTAACAGTTTGAATTAATTTTAGAATAATATAATAAAATTGAGTGTTTATATTACTTTGTGTAATATCATTTGTTGTTTTGAGTTCTTGAAGTAACAATTTACCATCTTTTATATATTGTTCTACTATTTGTAGAATATTATTGTACGATTTTGTAAATTCTTCACATAAATTTGGAATAATTAACGACTGATACAACTCATTGAAATTAATATCAACCTAATTCATAAAACACAACATATTTTAAAAATTTAAATATGTTTAATAAATATTTCTAACTCACAAGTTTATAACCTAATGGCATAGAATAATTTTTCCATTCCTCTAATATTTCTACTGTTGAATTCGCTTCTTTTATTTTATTCAACCTGTACTGCATAGTGGCAGACCAATGAGTTAATAAATTTGGAAATGAAATTTCAGTATCATATTTTATTATGTCCAACAAATAACCGATGTCCTTTTCTATTACTATTAAACAAATAAATTCAAAAAAAATAAAGATAGTAATCAAAATATTTATTCATATGTAATTTAATATTTCCTGTTATTTTACAAATGTTTAAACGGATCAGACAAAACAGAAGAAAATTGATTAAATTTACCCTTTACTAAAGAATCTTTAATTTCACACTCCACTATTTTTTTATGTATTACAGCTAGCAGTTTTAATAACTTATCTTTAAGGCCAGTTTGAATTAGTAATATGTCTTTGAATGTAAAATTATTATTGTTGTGTAAGTTCATAATAAATTCAATAGCTGATTTATAAAGATGATTAATAGATTTATTTAAATCAAAAGTAGTATCCACTGCATTAATATTTATTAATTGATTATCATCATAAATATAATTATCTTTTTTTGTATAATTAATCGATTTATCAAATGAGCAAGTACTTGTGGAGAGTACAGGGGTTTGATCGGAAGGTAAAATTTGGGAATTATCATTATACTTATTAGTAGGGCTCGGATTTTGTAGCAAATGCTTCTTTTGAGGGAAGTGTGATAGAAAGATAATTCTTTTATATAAATACGTTTTGAATCGTTCTGATTTTAATGAGGTAAACCTTTTTTTGCTTTTTTTTGCTTTTTTTTGCTTTTTTCCATAAAATCTGCTTTTTATTGCTTTTCCCCTATTTGGTTATTTTTTCTTGATTTTTATATATTTTTCTTGAAAACTTAGCTTATTTCTATGTATATTATACGTCTTGGACTATATAAGTATTACCAGAAATTATAAAACCAGTGAAAAAACCAGTAATAAATATATGACTGATAAAATAACTGTCGTTATTGTGCCGAAATAGTTTTGTCTACAATTATCTATAGTTGTATTTACGACTCAAGGAAAGGGAAAATTATCTGAATTATACCTACGTATTTTTATAGCACGTGCTAATACTTTAGTTGGCCGGTAAATATCAATCGACAATCAGTGAGGTATAAACGTATAGTGTTCTAAATAATTTCTTTAATCGGCAAAATGCCAAAAGTTAAAAATTAAAATTTAAAATTAAAAAAAATCGTAAGAGAATTCGGTGAAAATGTGCTTATGACTGACGGAAATATTATATTTTGTAAATTGTGTGAGGTCAAAATAAATTCGGATAAAAAATATAACGTTCAACAACATATTGGCAGAGAAAAACACAAAGAAGCATTGAAAAAACTTGAAGCTGAAAAACATAATGCAGTTCAGCCATTCATTCAACAATTTTGTAAGTCTGATTTTAATGCTGACCTATGTTCCGCATTTGTAGCGGCGAATATCCCCCTAAACAAATTAAACAACGAACATTTTCGGTCATTTCTTTCAAAATATTGCAATACAGTAGAGTCCCGCTAATCCGGTCATCGCTAATCCGGACATCCGGATAATCCGGACAATTTATGTTTCGTATTTATACGTATATAGTACTCATGTATAATATATATATTCGGAATACCCATAATTAAGATATTATCGTTTCTATTATATATTGTGATATTTTTTGCTAATATTCGGGATTACCCATAATTAAGATATGTATTATCGTTTCGATTAGGTACATAATATGTATTGTGATATTATTTCGTTTAGTAGTGATTGTGTACCAGTGTAGACCGTTCCGTTTATTTTTTCCTCTGCTTATTATAAAAACAACATAAAATGACAACTTCGGTTAAACGTAAGAAAGTGACTGTAACAATGGAACAAAAACTCCAAGCTTTATTTCGTATTGATGCTGGTGAATCATTAACAAAAATCGCGCAAGAGTTAGGAGTGGGTAAGCAAACCGTTTCGGATTGGAAAAAAAAACGAATAGAAATTGAAAATTTTTGTGCGAAAATGGTGAGCGCTGACAGCTTAGGTAACAGACGCACATTAAGAAAACCAAACAACGAAGCTTTAGACGAGGCTTTGTACATTTGGTTTTGTCAACAACGTGAACAAGGAGTTCCGTTGTCGGGTGTTACGTTACAAGCTATCGCGATAAAATTTAATGAAAAATTAAAAGGAGATCCTACTTTTGCTGCTAGTGTAGGATGGTTGTCTCGGTGAAAAAATCGACATGGCATTCGTGAACTTGGTGTAAGTGGTGAAATTTTATCAGGTGACAATGTTGCAAGTGAAGACTTTAAAACGAAATTTGAAAAGTTTATTAGTGATGAAGACTTAATGCCTTGCCAAATATTTAATGCTGACGAAACTGGGTTGAATTACAAAATGCTTCCAAAAAAAACATTAGCCTCAAAACTAGATTCTGTAGCCAAAGGACATAAAGTGAAAAAAGAACGAGTAACTTTACTTCCTTGCAGTAACGCTTCTGGTGATTTAAAATTTCCACTTTTGGTGATCGGAAAATCAGCTAAGCCTAGAGCTTTCAAAAACGTTAATATGAGTGCACTTCCAGCTCAATACACTTCACAAAAATCTGCTTGGATGAACGGAAACATTTTTAAAAATTGGTTTTTTGAAACATTTGTGCCTACAACAAAGACATTTTTGAAACAGAAAAAACTTCCAGAAAAAGCTGTATTGTTTATAGATAATGCTCCATGTCACCCTAGTGAAAATGAATTACGAGATGGTGAAATTTATGTGAAATTTTTGCCACCTAACGTGACGGCATTGATACAACCAATGGATCAAGGTGTTATTGAAACGACAAAACGGCTTTACAGAAAAAAGTTGATCGTGTTTCTTTTAGAACAACAAGAAGCGAACCCGTTAGTTAACTTTATGGATCTTTTAAAAAAAGTAACAATAAAAACTGTTCTTTATTTAGCCGCAGAAGCGTGGGAAGGAGTTAAGCCAGAAACACTTCAAAAAAGTTGGAAAAAATTGTGGCCTAATATTCCCCAAGAAAACTATAGACGAGATGAAACAACTTCAAATGAAGACACTGATTTCATTCAAGTTTTTCAAGAGTTGGAAGGTTGTGCCGAGGTGGAAGCAAATGATATTTCTGAATGGATAAACGGTGATACTGATGTTGGTCATCAGGTTCTTAGTGATGATGAAATTGTAAATGCATGTATTGAAAACATAGAAATAGAAGTTGACAGTTCAGAAGATGAAGATGATGGTACAGATCAATCAACGGGCCCAACACATGGTGAAGCAACTGCAATGCTGGAGCAGTTGATGACTTACTTCGAGAAACAAAGTGAAACATCTTCTGCTGAGCTACTGACCTTAAGGCGTCTAAGACATCGCACAGCGAAATTACGTCAATCTTCATTAAAACAAAAAAATATAACGGAGTTTTTCAAGTCTTAATAATAAACATAATAATGTTACCTAATGTAAAATTGTAAATCAATAAATTTTGAATTCGTATAAATACATGAGGTGTTTTTTGACAGTATATTTATTGTGTTATTATTTATAGTGTTTATTAATGAGTAAGTTAAAAAAAAACGTCATTTCGTTTAATCCGGATTTTCGATAATCCGGAGAGAGTCCGGTCCCATCTAGTCCGGATTAACGGGACTCTACTGTAAAACTATTCCAAATGAATCAACTTTACGAAAAGGATACTTCGATTCTTGCTACACTAATACGATAACTAAAATACGCGATGCAATGTGAATGGCCAAAAAATATGGGTTTGCATGAAACAATTGACAGTGTGCGACGTAATGTATCTAATGTCATTATTGGTATTTTGAAACCACAAGATGTTGGTAAAACTTATCTTATTCACACAGAATATTTAGACAAAGTGAACCATAGTACCTACTATTTTTCAATTATTTGACAAATCTATGCATATTTTATGGCCAAATAATGTTAATCATGAGGACATTTTATTATTTGTTTCGGATGCCGCGCCGTATATGAAAAAAGCTGGCCGCTGTATTCAAACACTGTATCCAAAAGCTTTGCATGTGACATGCTTAGCTCATGCCCTCCATAATGTGTGTGAAGAAGTGCGTGCACATTTCCCAAAAGTTGATCATCTGATTGCCGAGATGAAAAAAACATTTCTGAAATGTCCAAAACGGATCGCTATTTTAAATGAAAAATGTCTGGATATTCCAAATCCACCTAAACCAATCACTACTCGTTGGGGTACATGGATTACAGGAGTCAAATATTATTGCACGTATTTAAATGAAATAAAAAGTGCAGTTGAAGAATTCAACGAAAATGCCCAGTGTGTGTGTTCGAAAAAACATATTAAGACATGCCATCTGGTCGGTGCGACATGAACGACATGCAACACGTGCGACAACCGTTAATACCGACATCGATGCGTCATCACGTGACGGGACGAAACTGGATTATTATTTGGTCCATGACTACTGCGCAGTTCCCGACACAAACATATACGCCATGTCCGTTGTACGTCCGGTTTGTTCGTTCGTTGACAAATCCGTGTTGTTGTTCACATTTGTTGATTTTGTGCGTGTTTTGTGAATGTTATTTTATTTTATACCATCGCTATATATTGTGTAGTGCGCCACTGTTTTGGCAACACACAACGTCGTGTATTACCGTACAGGTCGTTACCTTTACCTTACGGTCTACGATACATGGACTCAACCATATTTTTATTATTTTTATTAGTAGTACTGATCGTCACTTATTGACATTGTACTGTTATAAAGTAATACGTGACGTGTATATTCGGTACTTCGCACCATCGTCATAGCCGTTTGTTCCTGTCCACAATCATCATGTGTCGCTGGTTCCAGGTCGGCTGTCCTTTATTTGGATAAGTTTTCTTTTGTTTATATTTATGTATTTTTAGCTTATATATATATATATACTTATATATTATTATTATCTCTTTTCCATATATATATATATATATATATATATATATATATACATACATATATGTACCTGTGTTTTTTTGTTTACTATTAAGCCACTAACACTATTATTAAGTCATTAAGTTTTGTTCAATAACCTAAGAATTTTGGCAATACAAAATATTTTTTATAGAGTCCACTAGTTTAGCATGTATGTCTTTTATTTTATATACATAGCAAAATTATTTTGATACATATCCGGCGCTATTATATGCGAGTCTATCCCCGGCAAATTAAACTAGTTAGTTAATTACAAAGTCGGGTATTCGCGCATACAGTGTGAATGTTGTAAAAGAGCTTATAAAAGATCAATCTCTACATTCAAATCTCGTCTACATTACAACAAATTTTGGATTTTTACCACATGCAATTACACAATTAGAAAAAAAGAGGTATTTTTTATTTTTTATTTTTGTTTTAAGTATTTTCTGTATTTATATATTATTATTTTTTAGGCGAAACCTTGGCAAAAAGTATAGGTATTGTGTTAAAAGCAAAACAAAAGTTAGAGGAAGCTAATGGCGAAGTAGTGAAATTGATTTTAGAAAAGTGCAATCGTGTTTTTTCAAAAAATAATGGATGGGCAGAACTTCAAAAAGTCAATAGTATTCATAATGGCACTGCACTAAACGTAAATGTGGAACAGTATGATTCAAATGATTTAGTTTATATGAAATATGCACCGATTACATCGGTTGACGTGAAAAGGTCTTTTTCTATGTATAAAAATATATTAGCACCCAATAGAATGAGTTTCAATGAAAGTAACTTGACTAAATATATGGTTGTGAATTCCTTTTTTAATATTTAATTTTATGTGTTTAATAAATGCTTTTTTTTGGCTACTTAAAATGCTTTTTTAAGGATTTATTTTGCTACAAAATCCGAGCCCTACTTATTAGTAATATGTCTTTTAAAATTTGCAAGTGAAGAAAATGTTTGAGAGCACGTGTTTTCGCGACATTCATAAGTACTAAAAGATGTCAACGAGTGAAAAATTTTAAAATGAAAAGTTAATGATGTTATATTTTCAAAACATTCATGGCAAATAAAACAAATCATTTCCTTAAACTACTGTTTTATATTAAAATATTAATTAATACACTTTAAAAACTATCAAAATACAATATTATAATATTATACGTACACTTTAAAATTCTTAACTGTGAAATGATTGCACGGCAACTTATTAACAAACAACAATACAACAAAAAAAAATGTAATAATATGGCACAAATGGACAATGTTAATTACTGCAAACGAAATTGTAAAGAGCATATTATTATTTAACGATATGTCAAACACTATAAAAACACAATATGTCATACACAATTGATTTTGGATACAGAATATCGATTGCGGTGATGGAGGACCCATAGACCCGGGCTCGATATTATCATTTCTGGAAAATCCACGCGCGTGTGTATAAATAAACTATATTAATAGTTTAATACGATAATACAACGTTTTTTAAATTGATAAATTCCCAAAACGAAATAACGTGGTTAAATATTTTAATACTTTATTAATGATAACCTATTTCTCAAATCTATTATATAATTTATTTAGTATTTATAAAAATAATTTAATTGAAAATACTACAGTATTATCACAGATTATATAAAATTGTAATAATATATTATATTTTATATAATCTGTAGTATTATTAAAACAACATTATATATTTATCAATATAACAAATTAGTTCATTAATATAATAATATTTGTTTACAAGCAATAATATATTTTATTAAATTCCGTAATTATACTTTATCATTTTAATAAATCATTTTTATAATATTTATAAAATCCAATAAAATAAAAACAAATGGAATTATTAATTTTATAATTTTTTAATCAATATAATTTTTTTTTCATCATATAAATAATAAATTTTATCACGCTGAAAAATTATATTTATCAACGTTTGATAAAATATATTTATTAAAATTGATCGTTATTTTTGGTTGAGTGTATTCTGTGGTCGAAGTACGACAATTCGGGCGACATCGTTAATTAATATTTGGAGTACGAATATAGCGATTGTATAATCAGACCTTTAGGTCGGTTGATTGTTCGCCATCGTATAGGGAAAAAAATAAGATAATGACCGTCGAATATTTCGAAAAACAACCAGAATTTGCAATTATTAATGTAGTTCGATGTATATTTTCGTGATGGACGGTTCGGTTAAGTTTTATTACGAATACCCGTACACTTTTATTATATAATTTCATATTTTCATATTTGTTATTCATGTTTTTTATATAATTTGATTTTGATTGAATATTACTTTATAGTATGTATCAAAGGTGGCGAAACTTTATGGATCAAGTGCCAAGTTTTTTTAATCAAGGCTTCAAAAGTAGTTCACGTGTCCAAAGGAAAATATATTTTCTCTGAATAAAAATAAAAATACAAAATTACTATATTATTTTTATTAAGTAAGTACATATTTTTATTTTGTTATTTTATAAATCATGTTTTATTAAACATCCTAAAGTTCAGTGTTCTATGTTTAATTATTTGATGCTGTTTCTTAACGAATAAAGTTTTGATGTCAAGAGAGTACTTTGTAATTTTTAGTGAAACTCAAGCAGCAATTGTTTAATCGGTCAAAACATTTCTTTCCTTTAATTTAATTTAAATATATAAATATATAAATTTAAATTTCGTTATGGAGAATAAACTTTTACAATCATAAAATAACGAAAAATTAAAAGTATAAGGAATATTATCATTTTTTAAATGTATATAATTTGTTTATTTGAATTTTTTACAATTTAAATTTTATAAATAGCATATTAATTATTTTTTTTTTGTGCAAAATTATAAATTATTACAATTTTTTTTGCGTGCCATAGATTCGTCACCATTTATTTTCATATAAATACATTTTATAATATATACTAAATATATAATATAAAAAATAAAAATTAAGTGTTGTAAAATTTGTGACAATATAATATAATATACCCACAACAAATCGCATCGCTATTACAAGAAATAAAATTACACAAATTAATTTAATTAAAAATAAAAAATTAACACAATGTTAAAATTACTCTTGCTAAAATTGCGTTACACTTATGTTGGAATAGAGTTATTCATTTTTTTATAAAATATATGTACAATAATTAATGGATAATATGGCTTATTCACAGTAATTCGAATACTTGAACACTATTCAACGGATATTAAGTCTATGTTTGAGAAATTTTAAGTATATTTCTGTAAGGATAACTTAATTATAAAACTATACTATGATAAATTATGGACGCGAAAACAATCATAAATTATATCAACAAATGCCAAGCGGTAACCATTGACGATTAAAGTAGTATTGTTAAATGAAAACGTCGTGCCACGAAAATTTTAGTCACCTTAACAATGATATTTACACTGTATTACATTTATAATACTAGAAACGTGCAAAAAATATCAATATAAAATTGTATTTTTGGAGTTTCTGGTGCATAAAATGAATTTATATTTTGCATTGCTATTTTTATTTGTATCCTATAAAAATTGAAAAACGATAAAAAAAATCTAATCCCTGTTTATAATTAGCAACAGGGGCAGATCTAGAAATATGAAATGGGTGGAGGGGCTAATTTGTATTTACAGAAAGACAACATTGTCTAAACATGTTTAAATATAAAAACATATCTTTTAAGTATTTACAACTTACTTATATAATATATAACATATCCAAAGGGGGGGGGGGCTAAAGATCCTTAACCCCTCCTTGAATCCACGTCTGATTAACAAAGTTTAAATTATTTCATAAATATATAGGTACTATGATAGGAATGAAGGCTATGGAGAAACGTATTCGTTTCATTTTTATTTATATTGAAATAACAACAAACTCGTATTTTTTGGGATACAAATAAAGTACAGCGATATATGCGAAGAGAAAATTTAAATGATGTCAGACCGTATTACTTCAAAAAGTAATGTGAAATGAAATGGTCGATTTTTAAATTTTTTTATCATTTCACGGACAAACTTAGGATCGGATCATCTTGTATTAACTTGTACGATGACGGACAAGGATGTTTTTGATACCTTGATATTTTGACAATGCATTCGTTATATCGAATATGAATGAATACACAAAACATACATTACGTTTTGCGTAGTACATGAAATACGTTTCGACATGATTTCCTGTGTCGCGATTTTAAAATAGACAATAATATTAATGTTTTAAATGAAAGAGTACGTAGCCTTGATAGGGGGTTAATGGATTAATTATCAGTAGGGCAGAGGACTTGAAGCATTTGCATATTTGTTTTGCATAGTCACAAAAATAGCAGAGTACGAAACAAATAGGTACGTTTCATGTTCTCATAATGCTAGTTTTGAAATTTTATTTTGCACATAAATGCATATTTTGAATGCTTTTCTTTTTAGGGCATATTTTACACTTTTATACGCTATTTTATACTTTTTGAGACATATTTAACTTAAATCGATTTTTTCCAAAGTGACATTTTTATTTCAAACAATACAGTCAAAATGTTTGCATAAAAATTTATTTATTTTTAACTTTCGCCGTATAATATGGTTTTCGGCTGTCTGCAAGCACACATTTTTCCTGGAAGCGATAATGATCTAACGTCGTTTCTTTACAAAATATTAAGAAAATTAAGTAAAATGTATTTTGTTTATTTGGCTATGGTATAAAATATATTTAAATTATGTAATTGTTTTGATTTGTTTTAAACACTATTTATTTTATAAATTCTTTTAAATAAAAAGGCTGAACAAATGTTTAAGTGCATATTATGGGGGTTTTAGGTACATAAGTGCTTGCATATTTAGAGCTTTTTTAGAACTACAAGTCCTCTGCCCTAATTATCAACTAAATGCAATAGCGCTAATCCTGTTACACAATTTCCTACATATGCTACAGTATAATGTAAGTATGCGTTACAGGCGATAAAAATTATAGTGATGCATCGTAACGGTTTGATTTTTCAGTCACATCAAACATATAAATTATTCAAATTTCAGTTTGTCGTGGTTGAATACGATGTCGAGCACCTAATACAATCGATGGAAACGTGTACGCGTTTCAGAGTAGGTGGACTACACAGCTCGTGAAGCCGCACAGATATCATTGCGTTATAAATGGAAAGTGTACGTTGGAGTCAAACTTTTCTTGCTTTGAACTGCACAAATGCCAATATGGATGAAATTCATGTGTCGTATATTCATGAGTTTTAACGCTACGCGATTCTGCGTTCAACTTTTATGTTTTGTAAATATTATATATATTACGTGTCAGTGAGTCCGAAATGTTGGAACAAAGCATATAAGTTAACGATTTCTCTCCTTTATTTATGTACATATCTATATTATTTTTTCTATACATTCAGATACTATTAAGTAAAAGTTTGGAAAAATATTGAATTTAAATTTCAAATCGCATATATAAATCAAAACGTTGTCGCCTATAAATATGAATTTAAGTCTGCACTATCGATATAGGTGTACAAATGATGTTATGGCGTGTACGAAATTATGTAAAAAAGAAAACCTTTCTCCTATAAAAAATAAAACAAACATGTGCTGTATATCATTATAAAATATTGATTAAAAATTATATTTTTCGGAGATGATTTATTTTCAGATTATTTATACAAATAGATTTCAACCCATAGAAAAAGAATACCAGTGCAAATGTTCGAATATTACTCATTATACCTTACTCATCGCGTTTTATACGCGTACGATAGTCCATAAATGAAAAAAATAATAATAAAAAAAATAAAAAACACTCCCCGAACAAAATAATATTATTTTTAATTTTGTTTTTATTATTTTGTTTATTTGTCGAGCATAAATAAAATAATGAAATGTGACCTTTATTATTGAATTCATAATTTTATACTTTATATTGGATTGTATTTAGTATTTATAAAAAGATTTTAATTGTTATTTACAATCTACATAGTTAGTATAATGAGTAAATTAAATTAGGCAATTATGATTTTATTTATGTATCGTATAACCGTAAATTTGATCACGGAAATATATAATTGTAAAATCAATATATTCCAACAGTCTTAGTTTGTATACCTAATGACGGTTAGTGTCATAAATTACGGTATAATAGCTAACAGCAAGTAAGTTCATACACAACGATGTATCCAATAGTTTCCTGAAAAGTATATTATGGGTAACTTAAAATATTTTTCGTAGAATTAAAAATCAAAACATTTTCTTCTGTGAACTATGTTTAAAATAAACGGTTTGAGCATTTTGCAACACAACAAAATCGATTATTTTCACTATTATTGGCGATTATTGATGAGATATTATCATTGTTATCAAACTTTTGAATTTTAAATTTACTACATACATTTTTATTAATATTCTCATAAAATAAAAAAATCAGACCTAAAAATTATCTTAGGTCACTATACATTTATACGTGTATACTAGGGTGGCCCTTGGTCATATAGGTGATTTTTTTTTATAACATTGTTTTCAGTCTTACCCCCAAAATTGGTTCAATTATATATACAAATTAAGTATACAAAATTGCATGTCAATAGATTAAGTTTAACCCGTGCCCCCTAGCCATCAAAGTTCAAATATATGATTCACTTCAAGTAACCACAGTTTTTTTTTTAAATGATTGACTGCTATCTCGTTGTTATCGTTTCTTACAAAAAAAACATCCCTAATATTATTTATAGTAAATTGAATTTCCTAAAACTTTTATTCTATACAGTTTTTTAATTGACGTTATATTTATTAATATAACTGATTAAAAAGCATAAAAATTAAACAATATTGCAAAATATCTAACATACTCGTATTATATTCTTATCGTTTAATTTATTTTGGAAAACTGATTTTATTAAATATCTGAACTAATCGCACTTTAATAAAATTATTTTATTTTATTATCTTGTAATTTTTAACGATTCAAAACAGTTTTAAAAATAGACTGGATTTTCTAACTGATAACAAATTTTAGATATCTGTATGTAATATTATGATGATATACTAGTACACTACGGACCGCGATAGACAGCTAACCAAATATTGTACATTTGTTTTTATCATGGCTTCAACATCTACATCAAATATTATTCTTCGTGAGAAAGACAAAATATTTTTGATTGGTAGTGATTGCAATCAAATTATTGGTAGTAAATTACCTTCAAAAAGACAGGCATTATGTGTCCTTTTTTTTAATATGCGTAAAGTAAAACTCAACCTACACGAAAGTGCAAAACTTGTTATCCAAGAAATAGTTATATTTTGGCAAAAGGCTCGTATTCCAGTTAGACAAGAATACAAAAATATTAAGAAACTGGAATCATTATATGAAGAATGGAGAACTTTACAGAAACATGCGGCAAATACAACCGAAATAAATAAGAATAAACAAGAATGTTTTATGAATGAGTTGGATGATCTTTTTGATATTGCGCATATGAATGCATTGGATATTATTAAAATAGAAATAGATCGAAAATTTTTACTATCTCAAAGAAAAAAAGGCAGAATTGGTTGTATGCTTGGTATCGATAAAAAGTTACAAAAAACTGAAGAAAGAGTAATTACTCGGTTGGAAGCAGTTACAAAACGAAAAAAGAGAGCTTATACAGAAATTGAAATAGCAAGTAAATATGATTGTACTTTTTATCAAACCATTTAAAATTATTGTAAAAATTTAATTTATTTTAAGACATACTGTTGACAGTGAAATAATATGTTCTCCAAGTTCTTATAGCGATTCTGATGACGGAGAAAATATTTCAAACGAGCCGTTAGATGTAAAAAATATTTCCGAATTCACAGACATTCCTGCGTTTAAAAATAGAGGTAATAAAAATTTTATAACACCGAAACTTGCAATCGCAGGTGTCCCGTCATTTCGACGCGGCAATCTTGTCGCACGTCAAATGGACGCGGCCATTTGGACGAACGACAATTGGACGCATACGTCATTTCGACGCATGCAATTTTGACGCCACCACTTTTAAGCGCAAGTCAATTTTGACGCAAAACAAAAATATAATTTTTTGTTTATTATAATATTAAGTAAAATAATACGAAGTAAAAAAACATATAATTTTAAATTTACTATTTATAAAATTTTAAATTGTGCGCAATTTAATAATTAATAATAATTTTGTGACTGACATCATCAAAATATGAAAAATAAAAATAAATACATAAAGAAATAATATACCTTGCATTGTATGCGCTCGTCCTGGACAATTTTTAATTTCGTTGCATCTCCATATCATTTTTTCTTTACCTTCTTTATCTTTTTTATAAATAAATCCACCATGAATGAGGAGATCTTTTCCCCGTTGACTTTTTACAAATTCCAATGGCATGTTAATTTTTTTTTTTATAACGTACGACTCACTGCGTCATATAAAGCACACTAACGCAAACTTGTATTAATGTACAGGTATAATTGAACGGCAAACCGTAATATTAAGATAATGTGAATTGTGATTTAATGATAAAATGTGTACCATTTATGTGACCATAAAGATTAACAAACCTCAATATAAAGATTACAGGGTAATCGGTCAAAAAGTCTTTTCGTCCGGGATTCAGATTACAGATATACAAATACCAGGTTTCTACGTTGAAATTGGCCTATACCTATGTATGTTATAAATATTTTATTTTTATAACCTTTTTTTTTTTAAATATAAAATTATATAAAATATTATATTATAAATTATAAAATTATATTTTTTTTTTTTGCGTCAAATTGACTGGCGCCTAAAAATGGTAGCGTCAAAATTGCATGCGTCGAAATGACGTATGCGTCCAATTGTCGTTCGTCCAAATGGCCGCGTCCATTTGACGTGCGTCAAGATTACCGCGTCGAAATGACGCATATTCTCATAGACAGGTGTAAAATAAGTGATCGCGATGCAGTTCATATATTAACAGCTACTGTAGACGCGTTAGGTATACGTGTAAGTGATTTAATTTTAAACCGGACATCTATTAATCGAATACGCCAGCGCTTACGTAAGGACAGAGCAGATCAACTTCGAAATGAATTCAATACATCAGAAGTTGGTCCAGTTGTCGTTCATTGGGATGGTAAGCTGCTCCCAAATTTAACAGGAAAAGAGCTTGTTGATCGCTTACCAGTAATTGTTTCTTTTAAAAATTCTGAAAAGTTATTAAGTGTTCCTAAGCTCATATCCGGAACTGGTCAAAATCAAGCAGAAGCCGTGTTTACAACACTTGAAGAATGGGGCCTTATCGATAATATACAAGCTCTATGTTTTGATACAACAGCTTCGAATACGGGTCGTCTAAAAGGAACATGCATAATCTTAGAGCAGCTATTAGAACGTGATATTTTATACTTTCCTTGCAGGCATCATATTTACGAAATTATACTTAGATCTGCATTTGAAGTAAGCTTTGGAGTTACATCTGGTCCAGATATTCAAATTTTTAAACGTTTTCAACAATTTTGGCCAAAACTTAATGTTAATAATTATAATACCGGATTAGAAGATATAATTGTAAGTGAAAAATTAAATGATGTAACTAATTTTATTTTATTTTTTTATATGGAACAATTACGCAAATCTCATAACAGAGACGATTACAGAGAATTGTTGGAGTTAGCTGTAATATTTCTTGGTGGTACCCCTACTCGCGGTATATCTTTTCAGTGTCCTGGTGCAATGCATCATGCACGTTGGATGTCCAAAGCCATTTATTCATTAAAAATATTCATATTCCGTAAACAATTTAAATTACAAAATCATGAAGAAGAATCAATTCGTACAATTTGTATATTTCTTATACGATTATATATTAAAGCTTGGTTTTGTACACCTATTGCCGCTTTAGCACCATTTCAAGACTTACAATTTTTGAAAAGTCTCATCGATTATGAAAATATACATAAAAACGTTTCTCAATCAACTTTAAAAAAACTATGTGGACATTTGTGGTATTTATCACCTGAAACAGCAGCATTGGCATTTTTTGATGCCACTATAACAATTGAAACAAAAATTAAAATGGTCGATGCTATAAAATTAAATAATTTAACTTCTGAAATAAATAAACGAATTATTGTTTCGCTAAATGAAGTAGCACAATTCACGAAGAAAGAAATAAATGATTTTATTTATGTAGAATCTGCTTCATTTTTTTCGCGATTTGGAATAGAAACATCATTCTTTGAGCAACATCCATCAATGTGGGATAAAAATGAAGATTTTCAAAAAAGCCTTGAAATTGTAAATACATTTTGTGTCACAAACGATACGGCAGAAAGAAGAATAAAGCTCACGGAGGAGTATAATATGGTCTTAATAAAAAATGAAGATCAAAAACAATACGTACTTCAAGTTGTCGAAGATTATCGCCGTAAATACCTTAATAGTTTAAAAAGCACAGTTATAGCACCATTATAGTTATTTTTATTTATACACTTCAAAATATAAATGTTAACAAATGTAATAACTGGTTACTTATTTATCTTGTCGAACCAATTAAGCTATTTTTTAATAAAAAGTAAATGTGTATTTCTGTATTTTATATGTAATACATTTGTCATTTTGTAATAATATTGTTTAGTTGTTACGTTTCTTAAAAACTTGCATGTTTCGTAATTATTTATAATAATAAATAATACGGTTATCAAAAAACTTTATAGAATAAAAACGATAGTAAATTTAATTCACTATAAATAATGTCCAGGATGTATTTTTGTAAGAGAAGAAAACAATGAGATACCAATCAATCATTAAAAAAAAACTGTGGCTACTTGAAGAGAACCATATATTTGAACTTTGAGGGCTGGAGGGCACGGGTTAAACTTAATCTATCGACATGCAATTTTGTGTACTTAATTTGTATATATATTTGAACCAATTTAGAGGGTAACACTGAAAAAAATCCAATATCAAAAAATAAGGGCCACCCTAGTGTATACAGGGAAATCTAGGGATACATAAAGTACAGCGATATATGCGAAAAGGAAATTTAAATGATGTCAGACCGTATAACTTCAAAAGGTAATTTAATAAATTTAACAAATTATCAAAATTGTATGAAAAACCAACTATTTTTATTCTATATGACATATAATTATTATACAAAACCAATTATATTCAATATTTCTCCTAGTGCTGAAAAAAAAAAATTAACTTACCAACATTTGTTTATCGATGTTTCATAATTAAGTTATAACTATTATCTTAGTTAAATAGATTAATGACGAAAGTAAATGTCTTTTTTTTTTATTTGATTTACATATATATGTATACGAGTATATTACTCTATTGATCAAGCAGAATACTTTTTAAAATGATTAATTATTAACATTTTTGCCGAACTTGGTTTTTATGTGAATATTATCTTATGTCAACGTATTATTCTGTCACATACTTTTGTATGATAATTGGCTACCTTTGAAACTCTGTTAAAACTGTTCAAGTTTAATAAATCTGGTTGTATTGTATATGGAAGAACACCGCTCAAAAATCCAGAAATTTCTTTGCATAGGTAATTTCATTATAATCATTTTAATAAACAATATGTAAATGTATTTATTTTTTAGTTAGATTTCCGTTTGATCTCGCCAAAAGATATATGAGGATAGAAGCCTGTAGATTGGAAAGAACAATTTCCAATGTACTCAATAAAATATGCTCTCTTCATTTTAAACGTGAGTGCTTCAAAAAAGATTGTCTTAGACGAATTATATCTCCTGGATCTGTGCCAACAATATTTACAGATGAAAAGATTGAAGAGAACTTATCCACAGCTCCTTTAAGTATTAAAATCAAAGAAATGCCTTCAAGGGTTAAAAGAGAACAGGAGGATGTTTCTGTAATTGAAGATAATAAGAAACAAGTTGTTAAACCTTTATTTTGCCCAAAAAGGATGTGTAGGTATGATAATACATTCGTGTAGAAAACTGTTTGGGTGTGTAGAGGATGCTTAGCGTTTATACTCAGTCAAAAGAGTACTTTGTAATTTTTAGAGAAACTCAAGCAGCAATTATTTAATCGGTCAAAGCATTTCTTTCCTTTAATTTAATTTAATTCGTTATGGAGAATAAACTTTTGCAAGCATAAGTTATCGAAAAATTGAAAGTTGGTATTAGGAATATTATCAATAATAAGATCTTCTTCTTCTGCAGTATTCAATATATTAATTGTTTGGTTTGCATTAATTTCCATGCTTCCCTATCACTAGCCTTTCTCTTAAATTTTCGGTATGAGTTACATCCTTGATCTTCCATTATCTGATTTATGTATTGTAATCTTGGTCTTCCCCTATGGTTTTTTCCGTCGATTACACCTTCTAAGATTAGTAATAGCAGTCCATCATGTCTTAAAATATAACCTATTAATTCATTTCGCCTTTTCTGTATACTCTTCCACATTGATTTTCTCTCCGATACCCTTTCTAAAACTTCTTTATTAGTGATTCTATCAGTCCAACTTATCCTTTACATCCTTCTGTAGCACCACATTTCGAATGCCTCTATTCTTCTCATTTCTTCTCTTGCAATAGTCTATGTTTCACATCCATATAACATAATGCTCCAGATGTACGTTTTTAGTAGATTCTTCCTGATATTGAGGTCAATGCTTTTTGAAATAAAAATATTTCTTAATAAACGTTGACTTATCTTTCCGTATTCTTTTCTCCACTATTAATCTTAAAGCCAATATCGCTTCCCTCGTGCCCATATTTTTTCTAAATCCAAATTGGTCTTCTGATAATGTGTCTTCTATTTTCCTTTCCACTCTTTTATACATAATTTTTGTTAAAATTTTTGAGGCATATGATAGCAAGCTAATGGTTCGATATTGTTCACACTTTATAGCTGATGTCTTTTTTGGTATGGGAATAATTACACTCATTACAAAGTCGAAAGGTATATCCGCTGTTCTGTAAATATCTCTAATGAGTTTAAATAATTCATTGAGCATAGGTTCTCCTGCTTCCTTCCAAAGTTCGATTTGGATCTCATCTATTCCCGGTGCTTTCTTTGGTTTTAAGTCTCTTAATGCTTTGTCAAATTCTTCTCTTAATACCGGATATTCTGCATACTCTTCGTTTTGATCATTGTCATTTATCTTTTCTAAATCTGTAATAATAAGTTCTTCTTCATTGTATAGTGCTTCTATGTATTCTTTCCATCTATCTACAACCTGTTCATAAATTATCACTCCTTCTTTATTTTCTATTGCTCCACTTTTGGGTGTACATACTCCAAAAAAACCTTTTAACTGTTTTATATGCTTCCTCTATCTTGCCCCTTCTCATCAAAATGTTTATTTCTTTGCATTTTCCTTCTAGATATTTTTCTTTTGCTGCTTTTGATTTTCTTATGATCAAGTTTCTTAAAGTCCTGTATCTCTTTTGATATTCATCAGTGTTTACATTTTTATACTTTCTTCTCTCTTCTATCATTTCGAGAATCTCTGGCGTTATCCATTCCTTCCTCGGTGATATGCTTTTTGTTTCTTTCATTGTTTCAGTTGCTGCATTTATAGTTGTTTCTCTCAAGGAGGTTCACCTAGTGTTAATGTCCTGTTCCTCTTGTGTTTTTATTTTATTTGTGTATTCTTTAAACTTTTCATTAACTTTTTCTTCTTTTAGTTTACTAGTTTGCCATCGATTGGTGATTCCTATTACTATTCACTAAGAATAACAAAATTCTTGCAAACGTATTTTTCCAAATCTTATCCATTCAAGTTCATTAAATTTCATGTACATACTTATATAATATGATTCATTATTATTCATATTATTTATATGAATATTATTCAATAAATTATTTTGACTGCGTGGCTGGTCATGTTCTTATACGCGCATATGACTATAAGTATTACATCTACTACTTGTTGAACAGATTGTAAATATTTATTTTTAACAATAAAAAAAATATTACATATTATAATATGTGGACGACGAAGAGAAGATAATTTTTGTCTCAATAACGATGGTCAGTGATAGTTCGTTATTATAATTATTATGCATCAAGACTTTATGGGGTCCCCTAAATAATGTTCCAACAATGTCGCCTGAATCAAAATGGTCTCGTTACCCCATGAACGGCCCTACTCATATGTGATTTAGTCGAATGGCAGATTTCATCCCACGCGACCGCGCAAAGGAATGTGCTTATTCAGGGGTGGCCAAACTTTAAAGACTTGTGATCGACTTCTGATGGTTGAAACTAACAAAAATGTATTTTATATACATACATGTTACACTCCCTTTATTTATTTGGTATAAAATATTAATAAGTAATAATCACTTTAATTTAATACTTTTACAAAACACGTATTTTAATAAATATTTTATCAATTTATCAAAGCGATAAATGCTGTTATTTTATACGGAATATGCATTAAAATATGTACAACATACCTACATGGCTATTCGATTTAAATGTGTAATTCCGCTTTTCATATTTATTTAATATTATGTGTTATCAGTGGCGAATTTTCAAAAATTTTCTGGGGGGGGGTCCTAAAATATAATTTTTATTTCAAATGTTTTATTTTTATTTTTATAAAATCAAATGTATTATCTTATAATTTTTATTGTGTTTATATATACATATATATATATATATATATATATATATATATATATATATATATATATATAATTACATAGGCGTAGTCAGGGGGGCCGCAGGGTATGCCACTGTATACCCTAAATACTCAAGAAAAAAAAATTTTTTTTGCCAAAACCTTGGTTTAATTATATAATATATAAATAATAAGTGCTAAATACCTACAAGTGACAAACTGACAACACTATGTTGGACGCGCATTTTTAAATGTATTGATTTAATATTTTCTGTAATATATACGAATATATAGTCAAATTTTGCATACCCTAAAGTCTGGCTACGCCTATGTGTATATATATATATATATATTTTCTGTTGTGCTCATAGCCAAAATACTATACAGTACTACTGTTTAACCAATATAAACTGATAGCTGATAATAAGTTAATAATAACCAAATAATATCAATAATCTGAGTTTAGAACAGGTTTACTTTCCTCCGTACCATACCTGTCTATAGCATATGGTGACTTAAATGCAAATAACAATAGGTAAAAATAGAAAAATCCCAAGATCTGATTTGTACATATACGTTGTATTATTTATGGCTAGATGTGTTTATGGATGAAATTGAAAATGAATATTGTGTTTGACAGTTGAATAGTGTGATTCATACTGTGGAAACTGATAATGATATAAATATATTTGCCACTTTTGCTGCCTAGTGAAATAATTATAATCATAGTATTGTTTAATTTTTATTACATAGAATTGTATTCGAAAATAAGTATCCCATGTATATCATTTGATGCTACTGGTGGATGCTGTAGTGAAATTAAAAGACCAGGAAATAATCAGAGTAGCCATTTATTTCTTTACGAAGGTGTAATGGAAATTGATAGGAGTTCATTCACGGTTGTGTCGATGATATCTGAAAACCACGATACCTTGAGTACATGCATCTGGTTAAAACGATGGTTGAATTGTGGTGTTAGAGCACCTAAAATGGTTGTTTCTGATCAGTCGTTGGCTCTTATGTCGGCACTTGTTCAGTCATTCACCCAGTATGATTCACTTGAAAATTATCTACTCGTATGTTTTCATTTAGTTAGTAGTGCACAAAGAATTAGTCCACCAAAATAAATGCAATTCACAAAATGAAAAAAAAGCATTTAACCGAGAGTTCGCAATAAATACGTCTTGTATACCATGCATGAATATTGATTTCCCAACAGGTATATACAAGTGTATTTTGTAATAAATATGTACACTTATTTGGTTGTTCGGTTAAATATGTGGTTAGTGAAGGTTACGGAGAATCACGTATATGTTTGTCATGTTTTAACCAATCGAGAGAAGATAACGCTGAAGAACAGTGGCAAAGTAAAAGAAAATTATCTAATCGGTTCCACAGTCGGTCTGCTCATTCATATCTTGTTTCCCAATCTGGATTCAATCATTTAGATTTATGCCAAAAAGGTTCTATTAAAGAAATAATATTTTTGAAAAATGGGAATACTTTTCAAAATAAACCATGCACTTTACCAGAAATAGGTAAAGTAATTCTTGATAATAGCTGTTCACCAGATTCATTGATGTCAGTTTTAGCCTGTGCTGCAGCAGACAGTAAAGTTTACTTTGAATATTTATTAGGCATATCAAAAAAAGATGAAAGTGCCAAGTTTATCATGGGTATGGTAAATACAAAAGCTAAGAAAGGTATGCTTGGTATGCTTAAAGAAAGAATACTACTATTAGCTCCTCATTTTTTATCTAAGGATAAATATCTTGTTGGAGGAAGGGATTAGTACAATTGACACAATGGACACACTATCTTCCACAGCACATAAATTATTAAAAAATATGCCATCGTACAAGAAAATAAATCGTTGTGAAAATTTTACATGTGAAGAATTTTCCATTGACCAAAGTTGTGAAGTTATAACGTTAACTGCGGTTGATGGAAAAATACATTTATAAAAAGAAACGTATGTGTTTTTACAAAAAGAATCTACCATATGTAATTATTGTAACTCTGTAAGAAACATTACAGAAAATGTTAAACAAAATGTTTTGATTGAGTTGGTTTCTATTCTAAAAGGTATTTTTTTTTTAATAGTACCTCAATACAGGGCTTGAAACCGATTTCAAAATCGTTTTTTAAATACCGGTTTAAAATCGATATCGATATCGAAATCGAAATCATTATAAACCGAAACCGTTATTAAGAACTGAAAACGTAACCGTAAAACATAAAAAACAGGTATACGAAATCAAAATCGAAATCTTAATTTATTAAAAACCGGTATCAAAAATTTTAAATTTAAATCATTAAAATTGAAAACCGGTATCCAACATTAAAACCGAAACCATAATGTCCTAATACCAGTGTTGAAAAATTAAAACCAAAATCAAAAAAATTCAAAATCGAAATTTTTTGAATTGGTTTCAAGCTCTATAATGAAAATATTAAATAGTATGAAAATAAACGTAGATATTATAATTCATTACAACGGTCAGACGAAAGTGTTGTCGGAAAACAGGAAAAGATTTGGTTGATGCGGGTTCAATAAATGATTAATCATTATTATTAATAAATTTCACTGTGAATACAACATGCTTTCATGCTTATGCCTTATTGCTTATTGTTGACAACCGACGCTCGTTCTACGAAAACTGTTATAAATTTAACTTTGGTTTCAGTAATGTATACAATAAGGCACTAAGAGCTTAGTAATTTAACACGTTGAATTCCGCGTAGTATAAAGAGAAAAATAGAAGCTATTGCTATTTTCTTAAAATCACCTAATTGTTGCTATTTTAATGCATGTTGTAATAGCAGTTATTGCCACAGATTAGATTAAATACTAATAGGCTATTAGTAATAGCAGCATACTGTTTGTAGTTATGTACATATTTATTATTTTTTCACCACACTCTTGTTCGTTACCTGTTATAACATTAGGCGTGTTTTGGCGGAGTAAACTGTTTAGTAAATAAGCTATTATAGAATATGGTTAGAAAACGTTTACTGGAACGCCAAAACAATTGCATTTTGTTTACTGAAATATTTGATAACACTTATCATAGAAATACCGGGCATACAAAATACAAATTTCAAATGTCTAAAATCAAGTCCAAGTTTTTATTTCATCAGGTTATTTATTTATTGAAATACATGTAACATGTAGCGAAAATACTATTTATTAGTTAGAACATTTATATTTTCCAAGTTGATTAAATTAAGAGTAAAATACTTAAATCACCTTTTTACAAAATACAGAATATTAATAATAGATAGTATATTTTATTATTTTAGGGCATAAATTGGTATTTTTTTTCTATTTTAATTTCTTGCAAATGTGTATCTATTAAAATTTAAAATTTTTTTTTTGAAAATATTGGTTCAGTAAATTTGAGTATAATGTTAATAAAATATCAACCTTTTAAAGGGCAGAATTAAGAAAAGTCAGATTATTCTGAAAATTGGTTTACGTGTACCTATTATTAAGTACCTATTTGGATTTTGTGAAAAATATTGTTTTGCATAGTTGGAATAGTGGTAAGAAAATAGTTTTTCTTATTCCCTTTACGACAACACCACAGAAAAATTGAAGGACTAACTGCAAAACCAGATAACTCCACTTTTTGAGACTTTTTGAGGATGATAAAAAACACTTGAATGGTTTGAAAAACTCTGCAATTTATATGAATTAAAATATTTTGAATTCTATAAAAGATGCTAGTCATGCATATACACTGTAAGTTTTCCTATGTTCTATTGTTCTATATACATTTTATAAAAGTTTAATGAACTAGACTCAACATGGACTTATCATTTGGGTTCTTCCCATGATTATCATGAAAAATTAATTATGATTTTTATCAAAGAAAACTATATTTGACATTAACCAAATCATAGAATGTATGCATTAGGGTTGTCCTTATTATGTATAAATTGTCGTGACTGTTATCCTAATTAGTTTCTAATTAGGACATATACCTCTGAGACATGGCATGCAATTCGGACAGACTCCTGTAAGACGTGGCATGCAATTCGGACAGAACCCTATAAGACCTGGCATGTAATTCAGACATTATTTTTTTTTTTTTTAATGCAATTTGGATGCAGTCCCTGTATTATCATTTAGTTTATTACAAACACCATTGAGTCCTAACATTGTATAACGCGCTGCAGTGAACTTTCTAGTTTCGTGAAATCCATTTATTGTATAGTACAGACTGTATCAGCATTTCAAATTCCGCACGCATTCCAGCGTAAATTTTGAAAATCCCTAGTGATTTTTTCCCACCTGTCGCGCTTCGATCGAGTCTCCAATTTCATGAAACATGCTATAGTAGAAAATAAAGATGAAAAAGTATTCAAGTACATGGTAAGTATTTGTACTTGTTCTTAAATACTTTTTCCTGAAAGTATTTGAAATGTATTTTATATACTTTCTGAATGGATGTATTTGTATCTATATTTAAATACAATTTTAAAAGTATTTTTTATAACAGTGACAAGAAAGGTATTCGTATGTTAAACTATGCTGCAAATAAAAAGAAGAATAAAATATGATTATTGAATACTCGGAGAGATAAATTTGTTCCTACAAAAAGTTGACAACTATGTGAGATAAGTTGCTAAATGTTATGTATTTTTCTTTCTCAATATTTAATTATATTATACGATGATTATGTGTTATTATTATTATTTAATACATTAAACTAATTATTACAGCTCTATTTTGAGCCAAGTCAATTAAAAAAAAATCGTGCTGATGGTTGGAAGAAATTAAAACTAAATGCTATTCCTACTTTGTTCAATATCCCAAATCCTCCACCTCGAATTGACACTAACAGACAATGAAAGAATAAAGTTAGTAACATAAAATACAAATTGTATGTTACTACAGATCTCGTTTGTCTTAATAATCACCACCGACGGGAGCGACGCCCAAGTCTAGTGTTTATTGCTGACGTGTACACATAATTTAAAATGTATAGCAACGACTCCGGTGCGGTGTGTTATCAGTTATCACGTATTTGGTTCGCACGTCAACCTACCGCGCTATGTATTAAAATATTATACGAAAGAAAAACTATTAAAACTTCCAAATATTTTACAAAATTTTATTAATATTAATTAATTAGTTAATATGTCACATATTAACAAAAACAATGTACAAAAGCTAATTAAAAAAAACTCAAAAACTAACGTCAACAAAATAGGCAAATAAAAAAATTTAACAAATTACAAAATACAAATTATTTACAGGTAGGTAGTGTTACAATTTTTACAGGTATTTACAAATCAGAATCATTCGAAGATGTTTCATTTGAAACCGTTAATATACATGGCTCTAATTGGTCAATAATGTCGTCAACTTTCATTATTTTTTCTTCTTCTTCAATCACGTGTCGAATGAAGTTTTCCCAATTCTCTTTCGTTACTTGTTCAATTGCTGTGTTCAGTAGCTGACGGACATCATCGAGTTTGTACGTTGTGTTGTTGGATTTCACATACTTTTTAACCATTGCCCATGCGAGTTCGATCGGATTGAACTCGCAATGGTAAGGTGGAAGTCTAAGCACTGTATGACCCGCGGCTTTTGACATATTATCAATGACGTATGAAGAATACTTGCTTTTAATTGCACGTACCATCTGCAACAGTTCAGCCCTTTTCATCGGCCTCTCGGTAATTGCACCTTTAGAAGTAAGCCATTCCAAAATGTCAGCCTTTTTGGAATTTGATGATGGTATTTTTTCCGCTTTGACTGAATGGTATGGCGCATTATCTAACACAATAATGGAATTTGGTTCAAGTCGAGGAAGAACAGACTCAAACCATTCTTGAAAACAATCACCATTCATTTCGTCGTGATAGTCTGAGCTGTTCTTCTTCGACTCAAAACATAACAATCCACCGGACAAAAATCCATTGTTAGATCCAATATGAACCACAATTAAGCGCTTGCCCTTACCGGTCGGATTTTTGGATCCCGTGGTCAGACCTTTATTGAATGCGTCCCGATTAGATGTGATTGTTGTATCTACCCATACATGCAAAATACAAAATTCAATTGTTTTATCACCTTGAACAAAGTTGTACGTTTAAAATTTGGTAAAGATGGATTTTCATTCACAGCCGTAAGGATTTTATCAATGGTTGGTAGTTCGCGTCGTAACCACAATGAATTAATTGTTTGACGAATACCATTTCGATCCATTTCGTCAATGTTATGAAACAATGTAGTTCTTATGCGTTTTGTTTGAGGAGAAGAAGAATGTCCTGTTTTCCTGTATTCTGAAATGGTATTTATGATAGTTTCACGACCTATACCTGTGAGTGTTGATATTTCGGAAATCATAGGTCTGTATTGAATGTCTGGAGATTTTGAGACGACGTCCTTGTAGATATTAATAATAACCTCCTTTTGACGACTTCTGACATACTGAAAGCAATTTTAAATTTAGGCCCGTAATTTCTGTTAAGTTTATTTCTAATAAAGTTTTAAATATGGGCGCATATTGCATCTGCCCGGTTGCCCGGTGGGTCAGTACGGGCCTGATCAAATTGGTATTAAAAAATAATTACTTACTTTTCCCTTCTTGTTTTTTCTCTTTGGAGAAATGATTGATGTTGCGTCGATATCAGATATACCAGATACATTTAAATTGCTCATGGTAATTTCAAGCAAATGTAAAAAATAATAGTATAACACAAACGAAGACTGAACGAATAATTTTTAAATTTAATGATTGTGTGCAGCAGCTTCAGACGAGCACGTATATTAGGTTAAGTCGACACAGAGAGTGAAGCACAAATGCGAAGTTATAAGGTATGTGGCAAATGCCGGAAACTGCTGGCGTAATTTGTGCTTTATTGTCCAGCAGATGTTTGTATCTAACGGATACACATTCCAGGGTAGTGCCCCAAATGTGCGGTAGGGCACCCGGAAATTGGGCCACATTTTAACTACCTGTTTCCTATAAAATATTTGTTTACATTTTACTACCCGGAAATTGGGCCACCAATTAAATCTATATTTTTAAAGTATACCCGGAAATTGGGCCATAAAAGTATAGCACACAAATATACTATTAATAATAATATATAATAGTAATATTAATACGAATATATAATGTTTATTAACTAATTATTATTTTAAATACTTCCATACAGATTTAACCAATTTAATATACAACAAAGTCCATTGACTCTCATGAGCAAAAGAAAATTTATTTTAATATTAAAAATTAATAATTTTTTTCCTCTTTCCGAAATTAACACTTTCAATGTACCTACTTTATATTACGAACCACGTATACTACTAGAATTACAGGGTCTGCCTGTTATAAATATAAAACTTTAGTGGCCCAATTACCGGGCCTACCTGTAATATATATACAATTTTAGTGACCCAATTACCATATACCTTTGGAAAAAAAAGTCGAATTTGGTCCAATTCCCGGGCGCCCGTGCGGTGTATGTACGCATGACGCACGCACGCACATACACCTAACGCGAAGCACATAACGTATGCTCGCACAGGTGGTAAAAACAGTGAGGTGGGGATCGGTTGGGCGTGACCTGTCCGCCGCCGACAAAAATTGGTCGCTGCCTGAATCGCTTCTTAAAATGAACAGACTATATATATATATATATATATTATCACATATTTATTTCATTTTTTGTTT
The DNA here is from genome assembly GCA_034509805.1 of Sipha maydis. Taxonomy (NCBI): domain Eukaryota; kingdom Metazoa; phylum Arthropoda; class Insecta; order Hemiptera; family Aphididae; genus Sipha; species Sipha maydis. The sequence goes on from JASXSY010001151.1 coordinate 44,801, forward strand.
TAAGTAAGTATAACTATTTCTTAGTATTTACTTTACAATTATTGTGGAATGCAATAATGCATTAAATAATCAACAAGCTATTTATAAACACTGTAAAATTTTTGCTTTGAAATGTTCAATATTTTGTTTTAATTGGACTTGGTTAAAGATTTTGCATTTTAAGGTATATGCAAAAAGTAGTCATTTGCTATTTATACCTATATTTATGTTTTTTTTTGACATTATTCATCATTATATTATTTTAAAATCATTTCAATATTGATTTAATTTTTTAGTTGTATTGAAATGTAGAAAAGTTAGTGAAATTAATTAACTAATTTACAAAAAATATATTTTTAATTTAATTTTTATATAATATCTCTAAGTAATAGGTATAATATAACATTTGCTACATATATGTATTATTATTGTTACAAAATTATTAAATAATTTACCTAATTTAATTTAGCACAGAACTGCTATTAAAATAGTTGTTTATATTTTGTTTATATAATTATAATTCATAACATTTTTTCAATACATTTTAATCATATTGTTTCAATTACAATTATAAATTTTATTTAATATTTATTAGGACTTTGGTATACTTTATTGTGTTTGTGTATATATTGTTATTATGGTTAAACCAAAATTAAGTGGAGCTGAAAATAGAAAACGAGCATTAGAACAAACTAAAAACATTGAAAAAGTTATAAAGCAAACTAAAAGAATAAATTCATTTTTTATTCACCCTACTTTTGCTTCTACTTCTAGTAGTTCTATTATACAAAAATGTGACTCCTTAAATATTGATTCTTCAAGTCCATCTACACATTTTAATGAAGAGGTAATTTCAAGTTCTAAAAATGAAATAACCAGTAATACTTTAAATGATAATACTGATAATAGTATTTTACAAGCTGATAATTTGCTACCCTTGAATGATCCTGTTGAATGGAAATCAAATGATTGGTATCAAGAGAGTATTGCACGACTTGCTTTTTACAATTTGCTGATGCAGACTTTAATAACTCAAAGAGAGAATACCCAGATAAAAATAGGTACTGTACAAAAACTCTTATTTATAAAAAACTTCCCAACGGTGAAAATATTTTAAGAAAGTGGATGGTTTATTCTCTTTCTAAAGGATCTTTGTTTAGTGCAATTTGTAAATTATTTGGTGCTGATAATAAATTTGGTTATGAAGGTTTCAATGACTGGAAAAACGGTAACAATAGAATTGTCATGAAAACTCTTATGAACATAAAAAAAACATAGTTTTAACTAACATAAAGAAAACATAGTAATTTTTTTATCTGGACAAGTTATATAAGAAGTTTTTTATAAATATATTGTAACTAAATATCCTTGTTACTTGTTGATAAACCTATATTTAGTTGTAAGGGCGCTATTTTATACGAGCTCAGGGGCGTCAAATCTCTTAATCCGGTACTAAAATATTATAAATCTTATTGAAGAAACAAAATTTGATAGAGTGGAAATAATAACTGAGTTGCTAGGCCAGTGAAATAAAAGAATTTTGTACCAAATTTTTCATATTTTATAGATATTATGCAGAGTCCACACAGAGATGACACAGAAACAAAACAAAAACAAAACACAATCCCAATTTTTTTTAGTTTGAAAGAATATAACACAAACAAAACATGTGTCCATACTGAGTTCAGTAAAAATTAAACAAAAAATGAACAAAAATCAAACATTTTGTTTGTGTTTTGTTTTTGTTTTCTCTTGTCCATACCAAACATGTTTGTTTCAAAGTTACATTTTTGGATGATATTATATTATACGATCAGATATTCATTCAGTCAGTCACTGAAGTTCAAGCAATTCAGACGTTCAGTATTCGGT